>JARHVA010000203.1:3560000-3792500 GCA_037957365.1 Torreya grandis | reverse complement strand
CCTCTGAGTCGGTGTTTATGAACAAACACGATGACACTTATTACCAATATGCTTATAATGATTTGCATTTGTAGAGCTTCAATAAATCCTTATGTGCAAACAATCTATCAATTGTTGTAGATAAAGGCAACATGGTGGTTGTTTCAATAGTTACGCCTGTGGATTCCCTAGTGGCTTTCCCTTGACGAAGACAAATAATTTAATTTCTGACTATTAGAGTGAGAATTTCTACTTGGCGAGTTAAAAGTAGAGTGTCATAATTTATATCAACTATAAAATTAATCATATAATTTGTTGTTTTATTATTGTGGTGATTAGAATGGATGAAGATGGTAACCTCTTTATTTGGGGACTCTAGTGACATTCTCAATCTGAACAGGAGCTGAATTCAACCTTTTACAGGGACTCTTGTCCCTCTTTTTAAACTAGCATTATGTTTATAAATCAAGATGTGTGAGACCAAGGCTCACAATCTGCTTGCATTTCATCTTTAGCAAGATGCTTGTTTTGAGAGTTTTATGAGTGTCATTGCATTGGTTGCTCCATGCAATCCCTCATCTTCAACTAGGACTTTGATGAGATTCAAGGTCTTTAGGTCTTTTGCTTTGAAAGCTTGCTTCAATGATGCATTCAAGACTACATGGGAGGGGTGGTTAATAGACCACCTACAATTTTCATCACCATGAATCCTACAATTCCACACTTTGTTACTATGCTTATGTTTAGGTGTTAGTCATTTTGTTGAACAATGTAGTCACATTCATTTTTTGGGTAATGAAATAACTTTGAAATGTCATACCTTTTTCTTTGTTTCAGTTGTGGACCCATTAAAAACCTCATTTATGTAAAAAAAAACTTGTAATGATTTATGTTTACATTACTTAAAACAAATTTTTAAATGTAGACTTGATGACAACTTTAGAATTATTTCATGGCAGATTTCACATTTCATGTACTAAATTTCTAAATCTTAATTTGGGCATCCAAGGAGAAGGTAAATTACTCCAAGGTGCAGGGTATAAGAATATAGAAGGAAAAGCTTTTGATATGATCTTATTAATAATCAATCCACAACTAGAACATAAACGTGTGTTTTGACATATGTATGGGTATATGGAGGGATCTAGGTTAGTTAGTGTTTAAGCATAGGTTAAACTGGTTAGATTTGTTATTATTTGGCATCAATGGGGATTACATACTGATATGCGATTAAAAAAAGGCTTTAAATGCTGTTTCAAGCCTTGGTATTTCTATATTGATTTGAGTATTTGAAAAATCTTTGTATTTTTATAAATAGAATGTAATATATTCAATACTTATCATTTAGTTTTGATGAATAGTTTCTTTCCATGTTTGAAATTTACTATATAAAAGGTTTTAAGTCTATTTAAGTTACAAATTCGACAATCGCAGCGTCAAGGAGTTGAAGAAATATCATATGCTCAGCAGCCCTAAGAAAAAGAATATCTTAAATAAACAAAACCCCATCTTAAGATGAAGCTTTTACAAGGTTTACAAGCCAAGTCTTAGCTCCTCAAACAACGCCAACAACTGAAGCAACAATGATGGTAGCAGGAACTAAAGTAACAACGAGGGCAAAAATGAAGGGAAGCTCTTCTATATATAAGTTACTCAAAAAATCAGCACCGACTTTGAAGTTTCTAATCTAGCAGCTGAGCTTGTTGAGCATTGATGGTCGACAAAACCAAAAAATCTAAAACATTGGAAAATGTCAACTATTTATACACATGTAATTTGTAGTGCCTTGAATAGTGAGACATGTTTTCAAACTATCGTTGAATTTTAATTCTAAAAATTGATTGGATAATATAATTCTTTTTAGTTTTTCTAATTGAAATAGAACTATTTTCTCCAGAAAAATAATCTTATCTTCTTACACCAACCAATAAAAAACTAAATAAATAATAATTTTTGAAATTTTTTATTTTACAAATTTCAATCTAAATTTTTTTACCCGTCCATAAATTAAAAAAATTGAACACTTACTTATTATACAGAGTATCTAATACTAAGATAATTTATCAAACCGATTACGATATTACCTATACAACATATCTTTGTAAGAGAGCCAATAATCTTTCACATCACAATTAAGTTGTGTCGAAAACTTTTACACGAACCCTATTTCAAAAAAAATGGAGTATCGCTGTCCCTTTCCAAAGTTGGTAAAGTAGAAAGAAATGAGAGGTCAGGTGTTGCAAAGTGGAGACGTCTAACGGGGGAAAGGAATTTTTGGTGGACTCCCGGGAAAAGCTTTTTTAACGACCGACTTTAAATTAATTCAATTTGTACAAAGTTACAATAAATTTTAACATAAACTCATTCAAGCTTTATCTTTTTTCTTCATGCACATTATAGTACGGGAATATTAATGATACTAAATGCTGTGATATTAACATTAAATGAATACCAAGCAAACAATACATACGTCCCTTAAAGATAAATGATAGTAACTGTTCCTGTATTAACATTAAATGAATAACAACCAAACTTTAATGTATTAAGTCCCTTCAACATAAAAGATAGGAGTATTTTATATGAAAAAAATTGGTAATGCTATTGAATTTTTATTTTTTTTTAAATTGAAATCATTAAAGTTATGAAATGTAATATGGGAAAATTTGGTAAAGTATGAGGAAAACAATCTTTATTGAAATGATTAAAATTATAAAATGGAATATGATCTAATTTTTTTAAGTTATTAAAAATATGATGATGATATTTGATGTTTTATAATGTATAAGTGATAGATCATTTGTTTTTAGAAATATTATGTATTAATTTTTGTAAATCAAAACAATGAGAGGTTCTAATTGTATGTGAATAATAATTTTTTATTTATTTTAAATAAATAAATTATGTGGGATATAAAAGAATATTTAATTAAAAGAGTTTTTGTTATAAACTGATGTAATATTCATTTTAGTAGAATATTTTAATGATTTTTTAAAGTTACGTATCACCTCCCTTTTACCTAAAAAATAAAATGAAAGCCTTGTATTCAAAAGCTACAAAACATCTAAAAACTAAATCAATCACTAATAAAATTAAAATTTAAAAATATATTGTTATGTTATCTACGAATTTTGAAAAAAAATCTAAATGTTTCTTCTATTTATTGTGTTAAGAATTTTTCAATTTTTTTAAAGATGTTTCTTCTATTTATTGTGTTACCCAAAAATTTTCTAGATGTTTCTTAGTTATTTATTTACTAAAAAGAATCATATATTTAATTACTAGTATTTAATTTAATTATTAAGGTTAAAATTTTAAAATACAACAATTATGGGTTAAAAAGGGGAGGGAGATGAGCGATGGATTATGGTTGGATTTTTTTAATTGAAATGATTAAAATTATAAAATGGGATATGATATAATTTTTTTGAAGTTATCAAAAATATGATGATGACATTTGATATTTTATAATACATAAGAGATAGATTATATATTTTAAGAAATATTGTGTTATTTTTTTTAAATCAATAATTTGGATCAATATTTGTGAACAGTTTTAGGAGGTATAATTATATGTGAACAATAGAACTTCATTGCTTTAAATAAATGAATTATGTGGAGCACCAAAAAAAATTAATTAAGAGTCTTTATTGTGAATTGATGTAACCATCATTTTAGTAGTATTTTTAATTAATTTTTTAAGTTGTGTGCCATCTCTTACCTTGAGAATAAAATAGAAACCCTTGTACTCAAAAGCTAAAAGATACCTAAAAACTAAATCAATCACTAATAAAATTAAAACTTTAAAATATATTGTTATGTTACTTAACATTTTTTTTAAAAAAAAAAAAAATCTAGATGTTTCTTATATTTATTGTGTTACTTAGGAATTTTTCAATTTTTTTCTATATGTTTCTTCTATTTTTTGTGTTATCCAAGAATTTTCTAGTGTTTCTTATTTATCTATTTATTAAAAAGAATCGTATATTTAATTACTAGAATTTGATCTAATTATTAAGATTAAAGTTTTAAAATACAACAATTATGGGTTAGAAGGGGGAGGGGGAGTGGGACAGATGGGAGCAATGGAGCAGGGTTGGATCTTTTTTTTTAAAAATATAACAATCACAAAAGAGGTTTAAAATAAACTAAAGACGTTGAAACTTACAATTGGTTTCCACACTAGACTAATCCCTAGGCCCTCATCTTTATTAAGGTTGTTGGGATGTTTACTAATCTCAATTACTTCCCTTAATTTTCATTTTTGAAAATAGTTTTCAACAACCACCACTTTGGTATCCTCAATGCGAATAGCATGCATGGTTTAAAATGAGTGCTCGATCAAGGCCAAATTTTCTTTTCTCTCTAAATAAATATGTACTACATGATCCTTGATTCTAGTATGAATGGACCTACCTATTTATCCAATGTAAGGGACTCTACAAGAGCACTCGCTCTTATAGACCCCACTACAAAGACTAGGTTCTCAAGGGTTCTTGGTCAATCTTAAAGACAACTTTAACTTGGCCACTGATTGGGAAGTACAAATTTAGAGTAACACAACATGAATTTAGAAAATGATTTGGTTTGATACAAAAATAATAATGTTTACTCGTATGTGAATGAAAGCCTTCTTTATTTATATCTGCATCGTAGTAAATTTTCACTAACACATTAAACATTTGTAGGTTGTTCAAGGCAAGGAACATTTCATCCCTCTAAAATGTCAAAAATACAATCTCTATTAAACAATGCATTCTACATAAAAGGTCACTGGGTTCCATCAACGTTCATCTCACATAATTTACAGCGAGTGACATTTTAGCATGGCAAGTTGAACAAAATTAACACGACACCTTAATATAAGAAAATAAAAATGCATCACAGATATAAATAACATAACATGAATTCAAAAAATATTTTTTTTGGATATAAAATAAAAATTTGTTGTAATATGAATGAAAAACTTTATTTGGATACAAATATAGTAATATTTACTGGATGTAAATGGAAACCTTCATGACGTCCCTTCATATACTAGTAAATGTTAAGTATTTCATCCCAAGTTATAACCCCTTTCCATCGAAACAACCATCTGTATGTGGAGTTTTTAAGTGAGTGCTTGCATAATCCATGAAAAGTTAGAGGCCAGAAAATAGAAATGCATCATCGATATAAAAATAATAACATTTACTGGTATGTGAATGAAAACATCATGGGCTTCCATTAAAATACCAGTAAATGTTGAGTCAGAGGTGAATGAAAGCATGTCGATGTTGTGGGTTCAGTTGTAGGTAACATTTCATCCCTCCAACATAGTGATGTTACAATCTCTGTGAAACGTTTTATTTTGTAGAAGAGGCATTTAGGTTCCATAACATTTAGGGGAGAGTAACTTGAACAATGCACACTAAACAGGTTGAAGATGATGTCAGTATTAACACGTCACATTAATGGAAATAAAGGTTGTCAGACATCTTTGAAAATGGACATTATATATTAATGACACAAGCGCCTTCCAATATGGCCATTAAAATTCAAAAAATAATTGGATTAAATGAGTATGAATGAAATCAAATGCATAATTAAAAAATATACCAATACAGTCTGTGAATTCTTTCATCTCAAATCCATATCCCTTTCCATCCAATTTTTTTTTGATGTGTATACCATTTTTTTTAAGTCTTCCATCCCAAATACAAATCTCCTTCCATCGAATTATGTATTTGTGTGTATGTAATAGTAAACATCATGGGCTTCCATTAAAATACCAGTAAATGTTGAGTCAGAGGTGAATGAAAGCATGTCGATGTTATGGGTTCAGTTGTAGGTAACATTTCATCCCTCCAACATAGTGATGTTACAATCTCTGTGAAACGTTTTATTTTGTAGAAGAGGCATTTAGGTTCCATAACATTTAGGGGAGAGTAACTTGAACAATGCACACTAAACAGGTTGAAGATGATGTCAGTATTAACACGTCACATTAATGGAAATAAAGGTTGTCAGACATCTTTGAAAATGGACATTATATATTAATGACACAAGCGCCTTCCAATATGGCCATTAAAATTCAAAAAATAATTGGATTAAATGAGTATGAATGAAATCAAATGCATAATTAAAAAATATACCAATACAGTCTGTGAATTCTTTCATCTCAAATCCATATCCCTTTCCATCCAATTTTTTTTTGATGTGTATACCATTTTTTTTAAGTCTTCCATCCCAAATACAAATCTCCTTCCATCGAATTATGTATTTGTGTGTATGTAATAGTAAATGTTAAGTCTTTCATCATAGGGTCAAATCTCTTTCTATCCAAACAAACATTTATGTGTGGGAATGTTTAGTGGGTGTTTGTAGAAGCTAAAAATTAGAGGTAGTGAAATAGAAATACATCATAAATATAAATGATATATCACCATGAATGAACAACTTTGACAAATAATATTTGTAATTTTGAAAACTATGAATGAATAACACAATAATATTAATTTAGAAAATGATTTGATTTGATAGAAAAATAATAACATTTACTGACATGTCAGTACAAAACTTAAGTGTACTTGGAAAGTGATCAATGAAAAACTTAAGTTTGCTTAAATGAATTTATAATGTTTTCAAATTACGAAAATTTTAAATGTGACACTCTACAATCCAAACATTTGTTGGTCCAAAATTTTTCATTTGTAGATAAATTATATCTCAATAAAATAATTTAAATTTTGAAATTTTAATTTTAATTTTAGTAGAAATGGTGAGACTTACAAAATATATGAAGGGGCACACAATTAATGAAGAATGTTGGCTTTTAATATTTTAATTATAGAACCACATATTTAAAATTTGAATATCATAATATATAACAAAATGTAAATATACCAGATATAATATTATATAACATAAAATATTTAAAATTATCTTATAAAACTTACAATTAAATATATAAAATTGACTTTTTAACACTAATTTAAATATATATATATAAATTACTTTTACAATAAAATACATAAATATTTATATATAATTAAATAATTATCATTGGGAATCCTTTCACAACCTTCATAAACTTATCCAATAATTGGGATAATTGATCTCCCTTACCGGATCAAATTTAGTCCCTCATTGACAAATAGATCCATCCTTTGGAAGGTTATCATACAAACTTATATATTGATGCGACTCTGCGATATAATATTCACAGCTCATTCATTTCTTAAATGATTATAGGACTTTCTAATCCAGGTTTTGGCATGCCATTTTTCCAAATTTAGGTTTATATAATGAAGATGAAGCTGTGCAAATAATAATATATAATTTTCTGTAAAGGATATTTAATCCTATAAAAAATTTTCCCTCCACGCAGACAAAGATGAGCGGAAACGGACGACCTTGTTTGAGTCTAGAGGATGTAACGATATATGCGTCGTTGGCAGGCGCACGAATGGTTGTTGGGGTGTTTTCTGTTATGATGGAAAATGAAATATCAAAGGGAAGGAGCTCTCTGCCTCTCGTCATCTACTCCTGCGGCGTTGGGGCCTGTGTATTTTGCCTTTAGCCTTCTTTTGCGACAAGTATTCGACTCTGCAGCCCTCTAAAATTTATTACCCTTTTAATACAGTTGTTTCCAGTTTTTTAGATAATAAGCTTTTTCTGTTAAAACTGTCGACTGTGGAGGTTTTATTATGTTAGAGGATTATTCATTTTTCTTTTACAGGGATAAGCAGGCTAAGATGTCTGTAAGCCTATCAAGTCAGGTGCTTCTCATATCTCTCAACGGGTAAGTTGATTTCCAACTGAGATTGATTTATAAATCGAACGAATATGGGTTTTGTAGTCTTGATATTCTTTTGTATGGTTCGTCTGTTATAAAAGAGTTTCTGCATTTCAAGTGCTGTTGTTTATGGGCATGAGTGAAACATCTTCGACCTTCGTCACTGCGATGACAAATTTAACGCCTTCAATTATTTTCATCATGGCATGGACTTTGGGGTGAGTAATCCTACTCTTCTCCTCACTGTAAAATTTTATTGAGCTTATATACCATGGGTTTTACGTTTTGATTGGTACAGTTTTTTTTCTTTGCAGATTGGAGAAAGTAGACATTAAGCGTGCTCACAGCCAGTTTAAAATTGTGGGCACACTGATTTGTGTGGGTGGAGCAATGGCTATGAGTTTCATCCCTGGTCCTACTCTAGTGCAACTCACCTCATGGTCTTCAGTAACACATTCCCAGAGTATTCTTCAGTTTGTACAGGAAGGGAATTCTGGCAAAAGGATCAAAGGATGCATTTACCTCTTGACAGCAGTGACGTTCTTGTCATATTCAATGATATTACAGGTGAACTCTCCTTGCTCCCTTTCATGTAAACAAACTTTATTTCTTTCTTATTATCTCTGCAACACACAAAAAATTGAAATTGCTGTCTATACTCCCCAAGATTGTGACCTCGCAGGCGAAGGTATTGAAGAAGTATCCAGCACCGATATCCATTACGGCAGTGACAAACCTTCTTGGGTCCATGGAAAGTGCTATCCTCATAATGGTACTAGACAAGGGCATCCATAGAGCATCATGGATTTTGGATTGGACTGGAGTTGTGACTGTTATCTATGGGGTAAGTGAATTGATAGATCGATCTTCAATAATAACCATTGTATTTGGTCTCTGTGATTGATTTTTTAAAATTGAACTGTGACAGGGGATCGTTTCCCATGGTTTGGCGTTAGTATTGCTATTATGGGGCGTTCAGAAAAGAGGGCCTGTATTTGTTGGAATATTCAATCTTGTAACTACCCTCTGCTCGACTATATTGTCATCCCTCTTTTTGGGTGAAACGTTGCATGTGGAAAGGTTCTCTTTCACTGCAATCAGAATATCTAGAATAGAATATGGGATCTTATGCTTACTTTTGCTTTCAACACTGCAATTGGTGTGCTGCTTATATTTGGTGGTCTCTACGTGGTTTTATGGGGCAAAAGCAAAGATCACTGTATCGAGGAAGTGCTTCCACACAAGGAACAACCACTAAACAATGCAGCAGTGAATTATAATCCTCTGTTAAAAATCCTCTGCTTGGCTAATGTCTAGACAACTAGTTACATTTGAGTGAATTCAAATGATTCCAGATTAGAAAGTGACACCTTTTTTTCTCATAAACATAGATTTTATAAATCTTTTTATTAGCATTTGTAAAAGTTACACTTAACATTTGAGTGAATTCAAATGATTCCAGTTAGAAAGTGACACTTTTTTTTCTCGTAAACATAGATTTTATAAAAAAATTTATTAGTATTTGTAAAAAGGACAGTTACATTTGAGTGAATTTAAATGATTCCAAATTAGAAAGGGACACCCTTTTTTTATAATGTAGATTTTATCAATCTCCTTAATAGTATTTGTAAAAGCTACACCTTTTTAAAATGTAGATTTTATAAATCTTATTATTAATATTTAACTATCTATTGTAATCTTTTCTTCTAATTTTTTGTATTGAAAAGTATGTAATATAAATATTTTATTAATTTTTAAAAAATTTAATAATAATTTGTAAAAATATATTATATTTATAATGATAAGATATATATATAAATTCGATTATAACTCTGATAAAAATAAATATTTATCTAAGAATATATATATATATATATATATATATATATATATATATATATATATATATATATTTGTTTTTATCAGAGTTATAATCGAATCTAGAATATAATAGGGGTTTAGTCTCTAGAGAACAAATAATCCAAAAGCTCAGTGCAAGGTCAAGTCATAATCCAAAAAACAAAAAAACTACCTAAAAGATAAGAAATAGAGAATAACAAAACGAGATCAACCCTGATAACCTCACAAGGATATATATATATATATATATATATATATATATATATATATATATATATATATATATATATATATATATATATGTTTTTATCAGAGTTATAATCGAATCTAGAATATAATAGGGGTTTAGTCTCTAGAGAACAAATAATCCAAAAGCTTAGTGCAAGGTCAAGTCATAACCCAAAAAACAAAAAAACTACCTAAAAGATAAGAAATAGAGAATAACAAAACAAGATCAACCCTGATAACCTCACAAGGTTAATCATAACTTTCCAAAGTGCATGCAAAAAGAAAGAGGTTGCAAATCAAATGAAAAACTCGAGGCAATAGTGCTATTTCCACCATCCGCTACAAAAATACTTACCCTCGAGCCACTAAAATTCGCCTTCCCCTACTAGAAATTAAGGCTTTCATAGTCCATCGAGTGTCGTCGTCGATAGAGTTCATGGTATATAGTTGTAGTCTTTTTGCTTCTGACTTCCTACCTCTTTTCCCTTTGGAGCCAAAGTTTGGGTTTGTAAGCAAACTTTTGCTTTGAGCTATCGACAAAACCTCCCTAGAATTGAGTTCCTCTTCTTCCTAAGAAAAATTCTCAATCTCCTCTCTACCTTCTATCTGAAGGGAACTGTCACCATCAGAGTGTTTCTGATTTTGAAATTTTGGAGTTCCAACACCCTTTAAGAACAAAACCCTCAACAACTGATTCACCATTGGCCCTTTTTTGCTACAGGAGGTGACAACTCTATGAAATTTGAAGGACCCTGATGGTTATCTAAATTTGATGCCGCTTTCAAAAAATCCTTTACAACCAACGCTTCCACCAAAACAGATTCTAAACCCTTGAGTGGAATAGGGGAATCCCTGCTCCACAAAACAGGAAAAAAGGTTGGGCAAAACAATGACATCCTTGACCAAATTAATCGTCAAAAGACTGGAGCCCAATTTCGATGAAAGGCACTAGGGAGAAGCGATATTCTCAAACTTGTGCACAATATCAAAGTTGGGACAACCAATTTTCCTTACCCATTTCTTCAGAAGAAAAGACCTTGAATTTGAACTGGGAGTTTAAGGGCAAATTACCAATTTTTGGCCACAGTGATTGCACTTAAAACATCTAAAAGGCAATCCTTTATAGTTGATGAATTGAATCCATGAGTTGTGAGAAGACCAGATCTTGACAGAATAATAGAAAGGCTTGTAGAAATCTGCTAGAATACACACCTTGAAAAAAATTTATTGCCCAACCATATCTTGATCAATCTTGACAAAAACCCCCAACTTATTAGCCAACATTTGAAGCATCCTAGGATTTCTCATGGCTAAAGAAAGATTGTAAACTTTGATCCACATTGAAGCCTTTGTAATTATTGTGGTGATAGGATCAAAAAAGGGGCCCAAGGGCACATAAACACAACCTGCTTGCCCATGAGCCAAGGTCCATTATTCCACACAAATTCCTTAGCCTCCACTGATAGAAAAAGAATCAGAAAAAAACCATTTGAAAGTAAAGAAAGGGAGACCTCAGCGAAATTAGGCCATATGTGTTTAACCCAAAGAAAGAGCTCCTCCCAAGATGGGCATTTCCCAATACATTTGTGGATTAAGGATTTGGAGCTAACCTCTACTCCCCCTCTGAAATAGATTCATCAGTGATCTCCAAAATAGTTGAATCATTGGAAAAAAATAATGGAACGTCTGCAAAAAAAACTAGGCTCACCATCGAGCCGAGCCTTTCCTACTAAGTCCATCTTCTCCTTAGAGCCAACTTTGTTCCCTTCTTCACCTACATTGCTTTTGAAAGTATCATCAAAGGAGAGAAAGCCCCTACCACCAATTGAGGGGAGAGATTAAGATTCTTGATTTATAAAAATTACCAAAAAAATGAAACAGATTAACTCCATTCAAACATTGAAAAAACTAAGTTTTATCTTGAAATTTCTCTTAGACTTGAGACCACTTTATATCTTAGTTCTGAGTCAAAACTTACATCATCGATTAAAAATTTTCACATGTTGCTAAATTTACCCAATCAACTAAAGACTATTTCATGACTACCATCCTTTTGTCTTTCGAAACTTTAATTGTCACAATCCTAACCCTCCAACTACACTCCCCCAATCTACAATTGTCGTTATTTTATTCCCTTCCAATAAAAAGCTCCTCTCCAACTCCTTCCCTATCACTACCATTGCCCTGACCATCATAACTGAGAGGAAAACCAAACCCTAACCGTTGTTCTTTTCATTGGGTGCCTTGCCTTAAATCCTTCGTTGAAAATACCATGTGTTGCCTTTGTGCTTAGACGCAATCCCACCTTGCTACACTTGCCCTCCATTCTCCCTTACCTTCCAACGCGACCTAAAAGCTTCCACCATCCAACCACATATTAGGGATATATTTTAAAATTAAACATTTATTACTTGAAAAAATTTAGAAAAAAAAAATGGCCCTATCATATTACCTTTTTATAGCTTTGTGCGTTTGTCATTTAGTAGGTTCAATATATAAAAAACCCTTTTTTTCTCTCTCTAATCGCGCACTTAAAATGTTACTTACGTATGTGAATGTTACTTTGACGTTATATGTTTATCTATTCATACTCAATTTTATTTTAACACCATATTATTGAAGACTTGGGAATAATGTCCACGTTGTTTACTTGTTTAAATGTAACATATATTATCATTTTAAAAGTTAAATTTAAATACATAAATTAAAAAGTTAATTTTAAAAAAAATATTCCATTATTTTTTTTGGTTTTGTATGTATGTTCATTTAATTTGGAAGTGGATAATATGTATTTTTCAATCATTTTATTTATAATTATTATTTTTTTCAATAATG
Organism: Torreya grandis; assembly: GCA_037957365.1. Classification (NCBI taxonomy): domain Eukaryota; kingdom Viridiplantae; phylum Streptophyta; class Pinopsida; order Cupressales; family Taxaceae; genus Torreya; species Torreya grandis. The sequence continues at coordinate 3,779,824 of JARHVA010000203.1, read as the reverse complement.
TTCTTAAGAAATTTGGTCATTATATTTATATAATATAATTAAATATTATATTTTTATGTTAAAATTATTTTTTATTTATATCAAAAATTATAAATCATAGTTATGTGAAATAGAAAAATAATAAATAAAAAATATAGAGAACTTCATAAAATTAATGGACAATATATACTTACCATGATATGTTGCATGCATGTTAAATTCATAAATGACAAATTAAAATATATGTTAGACAAGATTCTATAATTTTAAATGGAAATAGACATGACTTACATATATTTTATTCCATTTAAAATTAATGGACAATATATACCTATCATGATATATTGCACACATATTAAATTCATAAATGACAAGGTAAAATATATGCTAAACAAGATTCTATAATTTTAAATATAAAGGAACATGACTTACATGTACATTATTTTATATAAAGAATCATATACTCCTCTGACATTTTAATATGATTATATTAGATTTTATATAAGAAAATTATATATTTATTAAATTATAGTAAGATGATAATTTGTTTAGGTTAATTAAACCGTCTATTTAAGATCATGTGCATGTCACTTCATAAAAGACAAAGTACATTTTTTTTTCCATAATACCTCCACATTACTTTTGAAGAGAATATAAATATATTATATTTATATTCTCTTCAAAAGTAATGTGGAGGTATTAGGGGGAAAAAAAATGTACTTTGTCCTTTATGAAGTGACATGCACATTATCTTATATATATATATATATTATTCCATTTAAAATTAATGTACAATATATATCTATCATGATATGTTGCATGCATATTAAATTCATAAATGACAAAGTAAAATATATGCTAAACAAGATTCTATAATTTTAAATATAAAGGGACATGACTTACATGTACATTATTTTATATAAAGGATCATATACTCCTCCGACACTTTAATTAGATTATATTAGATTTTATATAAGAAAATTATATATTTATTAAATTATAGTAAGATGATAATGTGTTTAGGTTAATTAAGCCGTCTATTTAAGATCATGTGCATGTCACTTCATAAAGGACAAAGTACATTTTTTTTCCCATAATACCTCCACATTACTTTTGAAGAGAATATATATATATATATATATATATATATATATATATATATATATATATATATATATATATATCATTTTTTACAGAGTTTTAGACATAATAAAAGTAAAGTGTTTGAGGACCGTTAAACTAACAGTGCATAGTTATCACAACACTTCTAGAATTGTGATGTGAGAATGTGCTTGGGACCATAATATTCAATTTGTGTGTCGCTTAGTTCACATGGAGAAGTGTGGCCCTTACCTTAATATCTCCCCATGGCCACTTGTTTAAAATGTCTAATTGGCATAATGAGATAGAACTTGGATCAGTGATTGTAAACTACTTGTTTTTCACCACTAGTCCAACCCTTTGGGTCCATATTATTAATTACAAGTAATAAAAATAAATCACTAAGGTGTAATAATATTTAATGCATGACAAGGAGGGTCAACTGTCAAACTTAGGCACTGCCACTAAGAATGATGTTAAAAATGTCCTCATGTGACTCTGAATGATAAGATTCGTTCCACATTTCAAGATCACAAACGAGTCCCACCACAAACTAAATATAAATCATAATTTATAATGCCAAAGAACTAAAGTGAAATAAATTATAGAGATACATGATCACTTTTAAACTAAGCAATAGATCTACATATTTCATAGAGACCTAAATGACAGAATCTCAAAGTTTACACATCTACAAGTTTGATTGGTTTAATCTTTACCAAATTTACAAAAGAAAAAATCTTTTTCCATATAACTCTATATATTCTTCTTAACAATAAGTATTAAAGCTGCATCACAACACTTTTTTGTAATTAATGTTGTGAAATTTGGTAAGATTATTTTTTCCAACATCATATTAATGAGATAAATAAAAACCTAATTATGGTTATCCACTATTTTTTAAAAGATATTATTCAATTTTTTTTTAATGATTGTTTATCAATCAAAGGCTTATATGGTGGGGTGAAGCCCTCAGATTCATCGCATATGAGACAAAATAAAAGAATGTGCCATTTGCTCCATTCCAACACTGTCGTGAGGAGTTAGAGATAGTTTTATAGACTGGTTTCGCAGATTATCTATTTTGACATCCTCGATAATTTTTCAAAACTATATAATGAGAAATGGCATAGAAAATATCATATAAAATGGAATATAAGATATATTATTAAATCACATCGACCACTCACCAACCCTCAGCTCAATATAGAGTTGACATGTGGGCAGAGCTATGGTGACCTTCGACCGTAACAGTTGTTTATGGCATGAAATTTGGTCATGACTTGTTACTATGCCACCCTATCCATGGGTTAAGTGGGCATTTTTATTCTTATGAAGTTTATAATTGATGCAACACCTAGGAGTGAAGAGCAGGGATTTTTCATTTTGTTATATAGACCTTTACAACCAACATACTATTTTATCTATTTCTTTAAGATAGTGCGCAATCAGACGTAGGATTATAGTAATTCATGAAACATCAGATCTAGTAATTTGTTTTAACTATGAAATAGTTTTTCCATATATCTATATTATAATTTACTAATAATTTTCCTTTTCTTGAATAATAATGCCCAAAATATTAACTTATATATTAGATACTCATTTTTCCCCACCTGTAGATTAGAAATATACATAGAAACCTGATTTTCATAGGAATATAATATACATATCTTTTAATTCGATAATATTGTATCCAAATTAAAATAAAAAAATTACTGCTATGACAATAATAGAGGGAAAATAACCATAAAATTGCAGCTAATAAATCGAAAAAAACACAAGGATGCAAGAATATTCCCTAAAATGTTCATATTTTTGCATATGCCTACGTTGCCATCTTACACTGGTGCGATCGAACAACACAAAATAAAATTCCATCCAAGAAGGGAAAGCCACAAATGAAAAGGCCCTTTAAAAAATGATTATAGTCACAAAAGGAGAAATGCATAAAAAGAAACCATTATCGAAATAGACAAATGGAACCCTAATATGTACAACATGGGGTTTCATTTTCATTGTATACTCTGCAATATGTTCCTATAATTTACCATTGAGATAAACCCAAAAAAAGCATTCAGAGTCTAATACCCTCAATACTTGATATTTGACAAAATACTTTCAATTGTTTGACTGCCCTTTTGTTTTTTGGTCTTACATATATTGTTGAATTGAGTACCTTAAAGAAAGATGCAAAACTCGTTTAGAGGTTAGGTGATATACATCCATATTATTACCAGATGTACCTTACATATAGTTTGGACTGCAAGGGTTTTTCTCGAAAGGCCTTTTTGTCATAAAGATCTTTAAAAAACCTTTGAATATTGAAGCTTTTGGAGCAATGATGGCACAAACAATCTCACCTTTGGTCCACAGATCCACATGCTAACTGCAAGGAAATGGTAAGCCCATTTACATGTGCCTTTTTTTCTTTAAAATGGCCCCAAATTAAGCTATTTATGCATCATTAAGGCTTATTCCCTCCATTTTATGAAATGCAATGGATAAATTTATCAACTCTAACATTTGCAATACAAACCTTTTTTACTACAGTTTCCCTAAACCAAGCCATGTCATTTTTTTGATAAGTGGTGTGAAACATGTTAACATTGATGAAAAGAATTCTGACATGAAGAAATACACATGGACGCACTACAATCCATATCGGCATGAAGAAATACACATGGCGATCAATCAAATTCAAATTATATTAAATTTAATATATTAGGTCATTTGTAATTTCTTATTGAAGTTTATGTTTTATGATATTGTTATTTTTTATTGTTTAACTACTATTTTTTAATAGTTGATATATTATTATTTTATTATATTGTTGTTGACAATTTTTTGCCCAACAGGGCAAAAATTGGTCCCCTTCTTCCCCTGCTAATCTAGGCCAATTCATTTTTCATTTTGCATAGATCTGGTGATTTCTACGGACTCTGCAGGTTTTCTTTCGACAGTTGAAGAACCAGGTGAAGAGGGCAAGATTTTACAAAGCTTCTTTGGATTTTCATCTGAAGAAATTCACAAAGAAGGTCGGCATCTTTGAACCATTGAACCATCGCTTCATTTCAAGCTTTGGTTCAATCGACAGTTCTTTCGCTTTGGTTTAATCAGCTAAGTTTAGCGCTTAGTTCATCGAAAAAGTTTAAAGCAAATGGTTCAATTGGCTCGGCAAGCAATCTTGAACCATTGAACCGTTGAACCAATTTTTGATTCAACGAGTTGGTTCAATGGCTTGGTTCAAGGGTGTGCCCTACAGTCGGAGGGCAACGATGGGTCTAGAAGCCCTTGCAGAGGGCAAAGAGAGTTTCAAAGAGCTCGAAGGAAAGGAAAAGTCAAAGCAGCCAATTCTTGCAGACTTTTTATCTGTGAGAAAAGGGCTCAAAGCAGAAAAGCCGCAAGAAAAAAGGCCTGATGAACTTTGCCAAGGATGGTGACATCCCGAAAAACATCAAATTTACACCAAGGAAGCTAGAGCACAGAAAGCACCAAGTGGCAATCGCAGAGGATTTCAACATGCTTTTTAGGAGCAACAGAACGTGCCATGTGTCCCATGTAGGGCTTAACAGAAGCTGATAGGTGGCGACATCTGTGGGTTTCTCCTGTTGGCTTCAAAGAAGAATGTGGTGGGCCTGAATGAGTTGCTAGGAGCTATGCAGAGCGTGCCAAGTGTCAGCATCTGCTAAGAACCAAAAAAGGGCCCAAAAGTTTCTTTAAGGCAGCTAAAGGCTTTATGGAAGTGACCACGTGTCAACTTCTGCCTGACTCTCGAAGGACCCTCTTAGGTAAGTAGATGCTACCATGTCCCATTATCAGCTCAGCATAAGCTACCACGTGTCAATGTCTGTGTTTCAAAGTGTCTTCTAAGTGCCCAAGCAGCGGACTATGATGCGTGTCAAGGGCAGATGCACTCTCAGTGAAAGGGGCAAAGCAGGAAGCTGAAGGAGAGTCCAAGGGTGACGAGTGTGTGAACGTCAAATTTAAGCCAATAAAAAAAAGCTGTTGATTTTTAAATGCCCAGGAGCCAACCATGGAAAGAGCCCAAAGAATGCAATGACCCCCTAGAAGATCGCCCTTGAGGGCTGAAGAAGTAGAAAAGGACAAAGAGCCCAAAGAAAAAAGAGCAGGCAGACAGTGTGGCTCATAAATTCAAAACCTAACAACAGAATGGCCATCACGTAGAAGCAGATGAAGGAATCAAAGTGATGCAAGAAGGTGTCAAGAAGTTATTTCAGTGGTTGACATAGTGCCTACCATGCAGTCATCAAAGAGGCACAATAGTGGTCAATGCGACTTGTTTCCCTCGATATGCATCATAGAGTAGGAAAATGGCATGGCTCATAAATTCAAAACCTGACAGTAGAATGGCCATCATGCAGTAGCAGACGAAGCAATCCAAGTGATGAAGGAAGGTGTTGATTCAAGAAGTTATTTCAGTGGTTGACACAGTGCCTACCATGGGTCACTTGTAAAAAGGGTGCCAAAAGGCCTCTTTTCTTCCTATATATATTGGAGACTTGTCATTTGAGAAATCATCTTCCACATTTGTAAGGCGTAGCCCTGGCAAATTTTCACTTGAATCAATAAAATGCATTTTTGCCTCTATCCTGGCTAGATATCTCTATGTATGTCTGAGTGTTAGTTTGTGTTTAGTCATTGCTTCATGATGCTTCCACAAGTTTAACACCAACATACCTGGTGTCTATAAGGCACCATTTCTGTAGCTGACAAGGAGAGTTATATTTGAAAGTGTAGAAATAAGAGAAATTACTATACAGTGTGCCTTTTCATAGCACCTTTGGTGAATCTCTATTTTCTGTGTTTACCATTAAAAGCCTCCCTGCCAAGTTTCTTGTAGCCTAGTCCTTCTACCAGTTTGAAGTGTATGTATGTGTTTGTCTGATTTTAAGTGTGTGAGAAGGTCGGATCATTTTTGGTGCATCACCTCCTTTAGAGTAGTTTGTTTTCCTATAATCTTTCTCCCTTTTCATCTGCCCATTATGTGTGTGTGTGTGTGTGTGTGTGTGTGTGTGTGTGTGTGTGTGTGTGTGTGTGTGTGTGTTAGCACTTACTGGAACAAATCAGATGCATCAAAGGGAGCTAGCCCTTACTTAGAGACTCTCCCCTTCAGCTTCATCAGTCCCACAGGCGAGAGGGGAGTTTCCATTGTTGCGTGTGGAAGGCAGGAGCTCAATCTCATTGCCCCGGGTGCAATCCACTGCGTCAACAATTGTAATTGGTAATATATATTGATAATACTATATATTATATTATATTGTATATATTATTTTTTATTTATAAAATATATTTGTAATATATATTATATCTAATATAATATTATACTTTTTAATTATTATTATATTATAATATATATATACAATTAGTTAATTCTATATTACAATTTTGTAATTATATAATATTTTAATTTTTTTCTTGGGTTATACATTTTTATATATTATATTTTGTCTCATACATTTTATTATATTAGGTATGTTAATATTTTAATATTGAATTGTAAACTATATTTTAATATAATTTATATTTATTTACTATATTATATATTAAGATATATAATTATCTTATTACATTTTATTATATTAGACATTTTAATATTGAAGTTTAACCTTTCAATATCAAAACCCATGCTTGTAAGTATTAGAATTGCATTTCATGAAGTATTAGCTAAAGTATGAAAAATGTCATTGTAACATTTTTTCTACTTACAAAAAAACTAGAGGGGCAAGAAAAGGAAATTTTCATCCTTAAAGAGGAGGTAGTTGAAAGAGAGTGCATGACTAATGAGTATTCAACCTCCTCACTTTTTGAAGGGTGAAGGTGACAATTTATTGTATTTGGAAGTGTAGTCATATAAAATGTGAAAATTGGTAACTTGAGTGTATTTAATGACACCCAACCCATAGGTCCCTCTTGTTTGCTCTCATGACTCTCATAATAGGCATCTTTTCACTAATTCTCAGTCATCTGTAGCCTTCTAGACTTGATCCCAGTTGAGCCAAACCCCTCTTTCCATGACAAATCAATCACCCCAGGTCTCGTCTACTTAGGATAATAGTGCCACACTATGACTATAGCATCGGTGCCACTCCTGTCTGCTTTTGGCACTATTATACAAGTCCATTTTTGACCCCAATGGTCAATTTATTTTGGTTCCTCATCCTTATCTTTTTCAACCTAATGCAAGTACATTTGACCCATGACCAATAGATCCCTATAAAATCCCATTCAAAAATCATTTGGAAAGGGTTAACAAACATCACTAAGCAAACAAGAATACAAGCAAGATTACTTAACCTATTCTCTACATACAACCAGCCAACATACTTACAAGCTTATTCAAATCTTTACACCAGTCCTTAGCCACCTCAAGCACATCTAGTTTAACATTTTGCATCTTCATTTACGCAATTTCACCAAGCACATCAAGTGGGAGAACTACATATAGCTTGATCCCTCTTCAGAGTATATTGGTATGTAGGTAGTGTGCCCACACAAGGGGTGTGGATCCACGTCCAGTGAATCTTACACACACTAACCCCCCCTCTTGCTCAAAATTGATCAAAACACAATAGAAGATAGAGTTTGAAGAAATAATTTACTCTACATACTTCCAGCTGCTGAAACTTTAGAAACAAGGTCACACAGACATAACAAATAAAATCCAGAAAGCTTAGATCCTCAAGACAACAGCAACAGAAGTAGACTATAGCATCAGTGCCACTACTGTCTAATTCTGGTGCTCCTATGCAATCACAAAATGAAGTTTAGATCTTAGTTTGTGACAGTGTCCCAGTCTTGCATAGTGAATTCCAGCCTCTATCTTAGTCAGATCAGCACAATTCTAAGCTAAGTTATATTTCTCTCTATTTACTTGTTATTTATAGAAAGTCTAAACAACAATCAGAATTAATAAATTAGTAGGTTAATTATGACATAATTACTAACTAATTTACTTTACTTAGATTTTTAACTAAATAAGAATAATACACTAATATTCTTAAAATTGTTAAATCATTTGGTGAACCCGACTTACTTCGTTTGCTCATAAAAACTCCAAAAACCCTAGGGTAAATTTTCTACTGATTTTTTTTATATTTTTCTAATTTTTTACCTGCATAATAAAATAAAAAATTAGCATTAAATTTTAAAATTTCATCATAATTTTAAAATAATTTTCTTTCAAACTCTAGTTGCCCATACTAGGTCCCAGTATTTTTCTAGTAATTTTTCAATCATTTTTTAAATTTTTACTAGCATATTTATATCAAAAAATCTATTCAAACTTCAAAATTCAATAGTAATTTTCAAAAAATATTTATTTTTCAAAACCCTAGTTGCATCTACTAGGTCATGTTAAATCACTAATTTTTCAATAAATTTTTTATTTTTTACTTGCATATATAACTTAAAAATCCACTTTCAATTTCAAAAATTTAGATTAAGTATTCAAATAATTATTTGTTAAAACCCTAGTTGCCATTACTAGGCCCCATTGCTTCTTGAGGTATCACCTTACATGTTTGTGAGTTTCGTATTCTTATATTGCAATTTTTGATTAACTTTTTTTTGGACTTTACATTTCCTATATTTAATATTTTATTTATATCACACTTTGCCTATTACAAAGTTTTGCAAAAAAAAACAATCAAATTTCAACTTATTTTCCTACTTTACCGATGGCCCAATATACTGATTTTGATGAAATTGATAAAAAAGAACTTCAAGAACTCTTAACTAAACACCCTAACATGCAAGATGACATGCTTAAAATACTACAAGAAGAATAACAAAGAGTAAATAATGGTCAATGTTCTCAAATTTTAGAGCAACCAGATACAAATGACACTATGGGGGCAACTATGTCTCAACAACCCCCTATAACAACCCAACCTACCTCTATGCCACCAACGACAGCTAGTACATCTTTATCTCCTAATATGGTAGCCCTTGTGCAAGAGATAAAATCTCTTCAATCCAAGGTGCTACATCTTAAACAAGGTGCCTCTAGACCTACACAGGATTTGGATTCTTTTTCTCTATTACATACACCGTTGACATGTCATATTGCTTCTACACCCTTGCCACAAGGTTTTGTTCAACCCAAACTTACTCCATATGATGGCAAGGGTGATCCAAAGACACATTTGAGAGCTTTTCACACAGCATGCTTGGACTATGTACCTAATGACTGGCTACTTACCAAGCTATTTTCACTAAGCCTAAAGGATTATGCTTTACAATGGTTCTATAGTCTATCAAATCAGTCAGTTAATGCATTCAATCCTTTAGCCGACATGTTCTTAGCTCATTTCAGCATTAACATTGGTGATAAGGTTTCATATACTCAAGTTAAATAATAGAAACAAAGGTCAAATGAGCATCTCACAGATTATGTTCTCTAATATAAGACTATTTTGGCTAAGATGAATAGCCCCATGACCGATCAAGAGTTATAGAAGATCTTAAAATAGAGTCTTCTACTAGCTTTATATGAATCAATTATGTTCAAAAGATTCTCTTCCTTCACTGAATTGTGTCACACACTCAAGGAAAGATAAGTCAAGTTAATTTCAATATGCAAACTTTAGTATACAAGTATCTCAGACAACAAATAAGAGTAACAATAAAGTCCCATACAAAGTAAAGGTCAATAATAACAAGAGTTAGAATCAACCGACAGTTAATGCAGCTTCCAAGCCCTCTCAGTGAGTGGTTTATCAACACCTCCTCGGTGAACCTTCACCAATCTATCAGTTTCTCCATCTAGAGTTTTACAATAGCTATTGGAATATAATGACATATCTCTCCCTCCTATTTGAAAAGTTAACCCAACAAAGCCTCTTCCATGGGGATATGATCAGCATGCATTTTTTGAGTTTCACAGGGTACCTGGCCATACAACAAAAATATGCATCAGTTTGATACACAAGGTACAAGATTTGATAGATGGCAATCATATTGATCTTGGCACTTTAGTTGAACCTCCTTAAGCAAAGCAAACAGAAAATAAATCTTTGAAAATATTTTCAAATCCTTTTCCACAACATTCCAAATAGGAGACAGGGGACACATTAGGGGTTCACCATGCATATCATGCACATCCCTCACCAGATACATATAGGGCACCTTTAGTTGAGACACATCCTTTGACTAACATGATTGGTGTATGCAATTTTAGAGTTCTAGCTAGACCTTCTATCTCCTTCTCAGAATAGATCATTGAGGATGATATGGATTATCATGCACTCTTCATTAGAGCTCATATTCATAATCATCCTATTCATAGTGTTCTCATAGAAAATGGATCCAGTGTGAACATAAGCACTATGACATTATTACAGTATTTGGGATATTTAGAGTAGGTTATTACATCGACAGACACAATTATCAATGGATTTAGTGGGCATATATAGAGTTCATTGGGTGAGATTGTACTTCCTCTATAAGTGGGTCCAACATATATGGTCATACCATTCACTATTATTCCCAGTGCAGAAGTTTTTGATATGTTACTTGGTCGATCATGGATTCAAAAACTTTGAGCGGTACCTTCTACAGTCAAAAATGCATGAAATTCATTCATGCTAATCAAGTTATTATAGTTGGTGTAGTTCCTTATGAGTTATCACTCCCCAACTCAGAGCCATCTTCTACTTTGCAGTCACTAGTTTCAGTTCAGTCACTAGTTTCCATTCAACCACTAGTTTCAGTTGCTCTACTAGTTCTAGTTCTTCCTCCAGTTTAGATTCAGACACAATTGAGGCATCCACCACTATCAAATCGAGTTCATACACCTACACAAAGGTCTCTTTCACAACAGACACAGTTTCAAGATTCTAAACAGCTCCCAACTATAGTATTCACACCCAGGGCAGTATCATTGAGATCTCATGCGTCTACACATAGAGCACATTTTCAAAGATCCTCTCCTACTTTAAAATGGGTCCCTAAGATTCCTATAGTTGCATCTACTTCTCAGAGTTACAAGGGTACCCCATAGTTGATTTTTACTTCAAAGATTTTAGAGTATTTATAACATATACAGTTTTCAAATCCACCATCTTAGCATTTCCATCGTTCTTCATGATCACACACAATTATTCTTCTTGATACAAGACACCATGATAGGGAGTCTCCCATGAGACTCATCGGTTAGTATCATCTTTTCCCTGCTTACTTGTACATAGTTTTTTATGCTTGATTGTACATAGCTCAAATATATCAAAAATTCAAAAACATTTAAATATTTCAAAATACAAAAACATATAAATAACTCCAAAACACCAAAAACATTTCGATTGACACAATTATTCTTCTTGATACAAGACACCATGATAGGGAGTCTCCCATGAGACTCATTGATTAGTATCATCCTTTCCCTGCTTACTTGTACATAGTTTTTTATGCTTGATTGTACATAGCTCAACTATATCAAAAATTCAAAAACATTTAAATATTTTAAAATACAAAAACATATAAATAACTCCAAAACACCAAAAACATTTCGATTGTATGTATTATCCATGCTTTACATTTTACTGTCATGCTAAACTTACATTTATTGTTCTACGCTATTGTTTGTTGATTTATCTACATTACCATGCTTCAGTTGATCTCTTTTGAGTGTGTACAGTGATGTCCAACTCTTTGATTGCTTCACTCCACCCATTGAAAAGGCATCCTACTTCTACATCGAACCACATATTAATACATATACCCACTAGAGTGATCTTCTACATGACTACACTATCCAGGTTATGTCATTCCTACACCACACACTCTAGTTATCATGTTGATGTACATTACTTACTAGCTTACACAAATTACTCTATCGACACTCACTAGTATATAACACTTGTGTATTTATTAGCATATACCTAGTCTTGTACTAACATGTCTTGCATACTTTCTCTCTTGCTTTGATTAGTTAGATATGATTGTAGTTTCAATTCCTTACATGCTTTCTTTTCCTGCTTAGCGTAGCTAGATTGTTTGCATTTCTCAATTCTTATTTTTCTCCTGTATGTGCCTTAGAAAATTTGTCAATGTCCTTTGCTTCTATTCATGTGTGTGCTTTATGATATTTGCCAATGTCAGTTTCTTGTACTCCTCTATACGATTGTGGCCTCCATACCAGCGTTGCTTATTTCAATTATATGTGTATGTGGCATTTGAACATGCCTTATATGATTGCCTTCTAGTATTAATGACATGTGCCCATGTCCCTTATTTGTATGGCCCCTTGGCCACCCTTGCATACTTCTTGTTTCTTGCCTTGTATGCTCGTTTCTTGTTTACTTCTCATTATTTGCAATGTCGTGATTCACATCATGCATTTATCTTGCTTTCTTGGATGTCATGATGGACATCAAGCTCCATCCCTATAACTAATAACTAAAAACTAACTAGACTTTTATTTCTAGTTCAGTGCATTTCACATGTTTTTACATTGTTATATCCATCTAGACATACCCATGTTGATCTAACAATCTCTAAATACAAATCATGTTATATCTTCAAATATCTTATCAATTATCATTGATATATCATGTATCTTTACAACATAACACACTTGCAAGGCTCTTTCTTCTGAGGGAAGTCATTAGAGGGTCTTCATTCCTACCCTCAAAAGAGGGGGTAAAAAACAAGAGTTTTTTCACAAATTTTAGAGCTCCTAACGATAAAAAAACAACATTTAGAACACCTAGTGTTGTTCTCAAAATCTGTCACTTGTTTTTGGGGACAACATATTGACTATTTTGGTCTTAAAGGCCAAAATGATCTCTTCCCTTCTCAAAAATGTTCTGAGTATTCAATTTCTTCAATTATTCAAGTCTTCTCAGCTAAAGAACTCACAGGTTCAACAGACAGGCTTTCTCAGAAAGAAGTTTCAACATTTAGGCAATTTCAAGGCTAGTTCAACGCCAAGGTTCAATCAAAGGTCCATCGACAGGCTTCAAACAAGTGGAATGAACCATTGAACCTTGAACTTTCACAAGTTCAAAGTTCAAAGTAGTTCAAAGGTTCAAAAGGAGTTACGTGCTTCAAAAGAAAAAAGGCTTTGAAGAGTGAAGATTGAACCATTAGATCGTTGAACCTTGAATTGAAATGGTTCAATGGTTCAACGTGGTTCAAATGGTTCAAAGAGTTCAACCAGTTCAAGAAGTTCAAAGTTCACAAGGAAGCTTCGAGTGAAGGAAGGAAGCGGAAGATTCCATAAACAAGTTCAAAGAGATGGTTCAACTGAAGAAGAAAAAAAAGCAAACACGGCCCTTTCCAGAGCGTTGATTGAACCAAAGAGCTAATTGAACTGCTCGAACCGTTGAACCATTGAACTGATGCACTTCAAAGGTTCAAGGTTTAAAGTGGTTCAAACGACTAAGTGATCAGTGATGTCCCTGCAGACATCAAATATAAGGTAATGAAATATCCATTGATTTTGAAAGATGCACACCTGAGAACAAACTCAATGATTGGCCAAAGAAGGAGCCGAAAAAGCCAGCTGAAAGCGAGAAGATAGCCCTAAGAGCTCAGATCACTAAGGAAGGACAAAACATGGCAAGAAAGAGAGAACAACTATAGGAAATACAAAAATATTTGTAGGAGAATTATTTCTAGTAGGTGAAACAGTCCACCAGGTGGACATCAGAGAGTGTGAGCATTCAAAGACGCGGCCTATTTTTTTGCATTAAGTAAAGGCAAATGGACAACCATGTAAGCACCATAAAGAAACCCAGATGACCCATGCTTAGGAGGAGACATTTGAGATGATTCAAAATGCCAAAGTCAAGGCCGATGACTTTTCCCAGAATGGCCCTATCATAGGTATTCAAGACATTTAATTCAGCATGGGCCTTTTTCATGAAAACCAGCGCCCAAGTCTTTCTGGGAATGATATATATTGTAATCTCTTGTTTTATGAAAAGAAGATCTCTCTGTTATAGAAGCAAAACTCTACCCAAATTGAAAGGCATTTCCTGAGACTTTGAGCTTAGATTGTTAATCATATATCTTTATTTGAATGAGAAAACAAGTGACCTTTCTGACTTTGTACTGGAATAGCTTGTGTTATTTAGGAAATTATTCTTATGTCTATTTTTTAGAAGCATTCTTGTCCATTTAATTTAACAAGCAGAACTAGTGGAAGTAATCAGGAAGGTTTCCTGAAGCCGACTGTAGAGAGACTTTGTGCTGCCATAATAGTGTTTAGTGTGTTGTTTTCTGCATCTGTGTAAATGATCTTGGGATGACTTTGTGCCCCCATTGTCTTTCATATATTTCACTATTTGGCAGTTAAGGTGGATACTTTGTGCTAAACTTCATCCTACTGTGTTACTGCATCCAGTTACTTTTACTACCCATGAAGGAATCTGGCTGTTGACTGAGTATTACTTCTGAAAGAAGAGAAGTACCTCCAACAATCACCAAAAAATTTCTTATGTATATGAACATCATCTCTAAAAAAAGAGAGATGGATGGTGTTATCCTACCCTGAGTGTTATTTTCAGCTTATTTATAGCATATAGTACCTTATAGTTATAGGGACCCTACCCTTGATGAGAGGAGAGATTTGTCTCATTTTGATGTGGTAAACCTACACGTTTTGGCTGATCAATCTCCCTATGCTGTGGTTGAAACACCTATTTTTCCCTCAGTTCGCTGGTGATAAAATATTCACCCAACACCTAGAACAACCAAACATCAAACCAGGTAGAATAAACTAGATAGACAGTGAAAATGTTAGAACAGTTATCAAATTTGGACTAGGATAAAAGTGCCGAGATTGAGAAACAATGCCAGTACCACTAGTGTCCACTTTTGGTTCTTCTATCCAAACAACAAAAAAAACTATTATTTTTAAAAGCAGGTAGAAAAGTAGGTTCAGATACAGTTTTGCACAACCAAACTAGTTCAAAATTAGTAGTTTTCAATATACTTTCGCTTAGAAAATCTAGATATAGGGTGCATCATGTGTGGCATGATGGATCTCTCTTCCATTTCAGATACATCAGTTGACATAACTTCCAGATTAGAATCCATGTTTCAAACAACAATGATTGGGGGCAATGTGTACAACACATTTATTTTCTTTTCTTTTTGAGTTAAATAATACCCAAGCATTCTCAGTAGTTATGTGTCTTATTCCATCTACAGATGGTTGGCATCATTTTGGAATGGCTTTCATAAAAACCTAACTTTCACATTATTGAGTTCATGAGTGGCTTCCATATAAGCTTAGTTTCCAATTTTGGAGTGGATTTCATACAAGCATAATCTCTATCTTTCAGAGTGGCCAAGAGTGGCCTAGTTTCTAGCATATATTCCACTATCCATGTCAACATTGTCAGATCATATTATATTCATGGGCTTCAGGAGCCATCTCACATGACATACATTTCATATTGGTATGAGTTCATAACTTTATGGGGCAACGATGGATTCAAAAGACTAGCTAGCCTTTTTATTCTTGAGCCACCTATTCAGAGGGATTTGACACATAGTCCAAACATCAATTAAAACATACATGATCATCTAGCTTCACTTAGTGGGTGATGATGGAGCCAAAGGGCCAACCTTTGCATTCTTGAGCCACTTGCAGTGAATTGAGCACTCAGTTCCATTTGTGATATTACTCTTAGTACAACACACATCCAACATCACTCAACATGACAACATGTTTTATATTGGTCTACATACTCGATGAGGCATATTCATTCCTTTCTTTTCCTCTCTCTCTTACCTAGGTTTTGCATGTTCTTATTTTAGATAGAGTGTATCTAATAAGAACTAATCTACTATTTGTTTTTTTTGGTAGATTCACACTTCATAGTGTGCTCTCTCTATGCATACCCAACATCACATAGCTTTATGAGCTTTACCTTTATAGGTAAGTTTAGGTATGTTTTCTATTTTTTCTTTATCCTAGTATTTCACTTTGTTGCATCACGAGAATAAAGGAGGGGTAAATGTAGTCATATAAAATATGAAAATTGGTAACTTGAGTGTGGCTAATGACACCCAACCCATAGGTCCCTCTTGCTTGCTCTCATGACCCTCATATGCATCTTTTCACTGATTCTCAGTCATTTGTAGCCTTTCAAACTTGATTCCAACTGAACCAGACCCCTCTTTCCATGAAAAATCAATCCCCCTAGGTCCCGTCTGCTCAAGACAATAGCGCCACACTAAGACTATAACGCCAGTGCCACTCTTGTCTACTTTCAATGCTATTGTCCAAGTCCATTTCTAGCTCCAATGATCAATTTATTTTGGTTCCCCATCATTATCCTTGTCATCCTAAAGCGAGTAAATTCAACCCATGACCAATAGATCCCTATAAAATCCCATTCAAAGATCATTTGGAAAGGGTTGGCAAACATCCCTAAGCAAACAAGAATATAAGCAAGACTACTCAAGTAATCTTCCCTATTTTCTGCATACAACCAACCAACACACTTACAAGCTTGTTCAAATCCTTACATCAATCCTTAGCCACCTCAAACACATCTAGTTTAGTATTCTGCATCTTCGTATACACAATTGCACAAAGCAAATCAAGTGGAAGAACTACATATGACTTGATCCCTCTTCAGAGTATTGGTATGTAGGTAGCGTGCCCATACAAGGGGTGTGAATCCATGTCTAATGAATCTTACACACACTAACCCCGCCCCCTTTCTTGCTCAAAATTGGTCAAAGCACAATGGAAGATAGGGTTTGAAGACATAATCTTCTCTACAAGGAGCTCTATAGACTTCTAGTTGCCAAAACTTTGCAAATAGGGTCACATAGACAGTGAACAAAACCCAAAAAGCTCATATCCTCATGACAACAGTGGTAGAGGTAGAATATAGCACTGATACCACTACTGTCTAGTTTCGATGCTCTTGTCCAATCATAAAATGAAGTTTAGATCTCAATTTATGACAGTGTCTCAGTCCTGCATAGTGAATTCCAGCATTTGTCTTAGTTGAATCAAAACAATTCTAAGCTAATATATTTCTATATTTACTTGCTATTTTTAAAAAGTCTAAACAACAATCAGAATTAATGAGTCAGTAAGTTAATTATGGCATAATTATTGACTGATTTACTTTACTTAGATTTTAACTAAATAGGAATAATACACCAATATTCTCAAACTTGTTAAATCAGGGAGACCCCTTTTAAGTGTTTGTTTCTTATATATTAAGAATAATAATAACAATAAAAAAAACACTATTATAGGGTGGATTTTTTTTTGTGAAATCAACTGATCTATTTGATTCACGAACTCGTGGTTGGGGGCGAGGTTTGGGGGTGAGGGGATTTTTGGTTTTTTAAATCCAGAAGACTTTTGGATGTATTTTTAGTGGATCTTAACATCTAATTTTTTCATTGTTGTAATATTTTTTAAGATGTATAATTTTATGATTTTGTTACATTTAATATATTTTGGAGGAACAAGGTAAGTTTTTTGTTGCAAGACAACTTTTGTAAAGGGTGTATTTCTTATTGACTTTTTTGTAAAGGAAATATTATTTTTCAAGGACGTCTTCCTCATTTTAATAATGGAGACCCACCTCTTCGAGCCCCTTAACACCTCCAACTACAATGCATGGAAGATAAATATCTAGATGTTTCTGTAGTGCAAAGGCTTGTGGCATGTTACTCAATGCAACATTCCCTTTTTTGCTTTAGAGGAACACAAGTCTTGGATTATGTGCATGCAAGATCAATTTCAATGTTTCAGACATCATGAATTTTTATATTATATATGTTATATCACTAAAGGAAGTTCGGGACAAATTTGCAACATTATTGAGAAAACGAGTCTAATTGCTAGATTGAGAATTTCTACTTGGTGCTTGCTAAACGTAGTGTCACAATTTTTATCAACTGTAAAATTAGTCATATAATTTGTTATTTTATTAATGTGATGATTAGAATGGATGAAGATGGCAACTTCTTTGTTTGGAGACTATGGTGGCATTCTCAATCTAAATGGCACTGAATTAAACCTTTTAAAGGGATTCTTATCCCTCTTTCTAAACTAACATCATGTTTCTCAATCAAGATGTGTGAGACCAAGGCTTGCAATCTCCTTGCATTTATTCTTTATCAAGATGTTTATTTTGAGAGTTTTATAAGTGTCATTCTATTAGTTGATCCATGGAATCCCTCTTCCTCGACTAGGAATTTGATGAGATTCAAGGTCTTCAGGGCTTTGGCTTTGAAAGCTTGCTTCAACATTGCATTCAAGACTATAAGGGTGGATGGTTGATGGACATCCTACAAATTTTAGCACCATAAATCCTATAATTCCACACTTCGTTACTATGCTTATGTTTAAGTGTTAACCAATTGTGAAATAGTGCATCGCGTTATTTTTCTACTATTACCAATCAAGATTATAGTTGTAGCTATGTATGGTTTGCCCATTTTTTTTGTGTGCTCTGTTTTAGGTCTAGTATGTTGGTCCATTTTAGACTCAATTTTTGGGTAATGAAATAACTTTGAAACGTTGTACCTTTGTTCTTTTTTCAATTGTGGACCCATTAAAACCCCCATTTATCTAGCAAAAAAATTGTAATGAATTTTCTATTTACATTACTCAAAAAAATTTCTTAAATGTAGACTTGATGACAACTTTATAATTGTTTCTTGACAGATTTCACATTTCATGTACTATATTTTTGATTCTTAATTTCAACATCCAAAGAGAAGGCAAATTACTCCAAGGTGCAAGATATATGGATATTATCAAATCAGGGAAGTCAGACTAATAGAAGAAGCCTTTAATAGGATCCTATTAATAATCATTCTACAACTAGCATGTAAAGGTGTGTCGTGATGTCTGTCTAGGTATCTGGGGGAATTTACGCTGGTTACTGCTTAAGTATAAGTGAAACTAGTTAGATTTGCATGTTATTGGCATTAATGGGGATTACACACTGACCTGTGATTAAAACAAGGCCTTATGATGCAAGCCCTGGTATTTCTATATTGTTTTGGGTCTTAGAATAAACTCTATATTTTTATAAACAAAATGTAATATATTCAATACTTATCATTTATTTTTGACGAACAATTTCTTTCCATGTTTGAAATCTACCATATAAAAGGTTTTAGGTCTATTTAAGTCACAAATTTGACAATCACAACCTCAACGATTTGAATAAATACCATATGCTCAGAGGCTCTAAGAAAAATAAGATCTTAAGGAAGCAACACCTCATCTTAAGAGGAAGTTTTTAGAAGGTTTTCAAGCCAAGTCTTACCTCCTCAAACAACACCAAGATTTGAAGCAATCATGAGGGTAGCAAAAACTAAAGCAACGATGAGAGCAAAAATGAAGGGAAGCTCCTCCAAATTATATAAGTTACTCAAAATATCAACACTAACTTTGAAGCTTCTAGTCTCTTGATGCAGGAGCATCTACAGACATCCTGGGAAGACATGTTTATGATTAAATTCGAATTTCAAATTAATGTAGTTTCCCTCCAAATGTTGAAATTAAGGAGAAATAAATGTAAAAAGTAAAAGTAAAAGGTAAATGTTTTGGGGCTGTTGAGGAAATAAGGGAAGTGGTTGAAATGATTTCAACCGTAGGATATTGTTGAAAATTTGCAACTATTTCTTGTTTAATCCTGGCCCAGATTGGGCGTAGAAGTTAGAAGGGAGACAAAATATAGCAAAAAGAAAAAAAAAAAAAATGTTAAGAGGGAGGAGAGCGCAGGACAAAAGGAGAGAGGAGAGGTACGTAGAGAAGGAGAGCCTCTCAGGAAGGAAGAGAGCTGAGGCAGAAAGAGAGAAAAAAAAAGAAATGAGAGACAGAAGAGGTGTAGAAGAGGAAGAATAGAAGAAAAGCCTCTCAGCAAGGAGGGGAGAAAGAATGAGCAGCAGTATTAAAAAAAAAAAAGGCAGATCTGCAACAAGAAGAAATGCAGGAATCAGATGAGAGAAATATAGAGAAATGAATGAAGGTACAAGTGTTAACTGTTTGCATACTGCATCTGAAATATGTCTATTATTGAATGTAATCCCCTGAATCCGTTGATATGAACATAATAAATTAAGTCCTAAAACCTGTTGTTGTCTTATATCGTTCAATGTTCTGGTTGAAAGTATTGGTCCAATTCTAGCATTGGCATGCTTCAAATACTATGATTGGGTTGGCAGTTCTGTGTGTGTATTCAAATATGAAGTGTTTAAATTTTGCGTTGGTGAGTCATTGAGATCAAATACTAAAAGCGTAGATATATATATATATACCTTGTATTTAGGAAACCGCCCAAACTTATGTAGCAGACCTTGTAGTCGTGGGTTCAAGCCCCACGATGGGCGCCTATTTGTATTTCTGCTGAAGGCGTGAGGTGTTGAAAAATCATTGACTGTAATTCTGATTGTTGGCCGTAGTTTTTAAAATGCTTTGTTTAAATTTCTGGGCCGCCAAATGGTTAGTTACAACCTTGATGTTAGGCCGGATGTTGGGCCGCCCAGTGCATAATTCTGGCATTTGAAATATTCCACCATTTCGAGAGAGCATGCAGTAGATAGTCAGACAGTCGCAGAGTATCTTAATGCACTTGTTGATATGTATGCTAAACGTGAATGCAAAAATTAAAAGGATACTTGTCATGTGTTTGATAAAGGTACTGAAGTGATAAAATATGGGAGGCCCTGTATGATGAACGTCGAGGGAAAATCACTTATCTTCAACCAGAAGCATGGTCATGTTGCGTTCTGCATTGCTAAGGAAAAGAGCTATAATCCTCTGGCTAAAGGTTGCTCAGTGATGGTTAATTGTGCTAACAAAAAAAAATGCCAATATAGCGCATACATAATCCACGGAAACACTCCAATAGTTGTATTCAAAAGTAGTAGTAAAGTTATAACTGTAAGTTCAAGAAATAGTCCAGGGTGCCAATTTTGATTTGGGCATTCCGTCAAACAGTTCAAGTGCCTACAAAGTGGGCAACAACGATTGAAGGAGGGCCACATTTTGGGTTTGAACCTGTGTGGTTTCTATTTCTCTCCAATATAGTCTCTATTTTACGTCAATACCTTTCATCTCATATTGGTGGTGTTTTGCTGAAGATTCTTTGGCATTTTAATTTTCTGAATTTGCTATCCAAGACCAGTTTTTCATCATCTCTCAACTGAGCTAGCTAAGCATTGATGGTTGACAGAACCAAAAAAATTAAAACATTAGAAAATGTTGACTATTTATCTCCTGCACATTTAATTTCCAATGCCTTATATAGTGAGACCAATTTTCAAACTATACCTGAGTTTTAAATCTAGGAATTGATTGGATAATGTATTTTTAAAAAAATTAAAATAGAGCTATTTTCCCAAGAAAATAGTCTTGTCCTCTTACACCAACCAGTAAAAAACTAAAAAATTAATAGTTTTCAAATTTCATTAAGTTTAGAAATTGAGCAATATTTACTATTCACATTATCCAAATTAAGTACAATATTACTTGCACAACAAATACTATTAACTTACTTTACTAGAGGACCAATAATCTTTTCCATCACAACCAAGTTGTGTTGACTACATTTTCACAACCATATTTCAAAAATATGGAGTATAAATGTCTTGTTCCAATATTCATCATTTGAGTGTTATGACAATTTGTCAACTTATAGAATATAAAGTTGGTAAGTATAAAGAAATAAGAGCTTTTTAAAATTTGAAGAAAAAAAAATACAAAAACTATGAAGAGTTTTTTTAAATATAAATTTAGGTTTGGATTAAAATTTATCAATAAAAATTGTAAAAAAATTCTTCACATATAATCATTTCTCCAACACTAAAATATTTATTAAAAACCCTTCACAAATAATTTTTAAAACGTATAATAAAAGTGTTAAATTTTTAGTAAGAATTAAACTTAAAAATTCAACCTAATTTATTAATGGCTTTTTTTTTTAAAGGACTACTAAATATAGATTTTTAAATTAAAAATTATTTTCTTAATAATAAAATATATTATATTTTATATATTTAAATTGAAAAATATAAAATTTACTATTTTCAAACATTTATAATCATTTATAATGCAATAAAATTTTAATTGATCATACACAATTACATCTTATATAAATTATTAAATAAAGGACCTCTTTATATATATAAAGTACATATAGAAAGACTCTATCCTTTAAATATAGTTCGGTGGGGATGAGGGGCATATCCTGAAAATATAGTTTGGTGGGGTGGGGGCCAAAAAACAGGCATATAAATATAAGCTAGAAGCATATGTTGACTTCTACCATTGATATTAACAAAATAAAAAATTTGAACATTTAATTATTCATACTTGAGCATTGTTTAACTGCTCTTCCTCGTCCGATTGAAGCACTTTCCCATTAACGCTATCTTTGCTTTTGCCACGTAAAACCACATAGACACCCCCGAATATCAACAACATACCAATTGCACTGTTCAGAGCAAAAATATATGTATGTTATATTCATTTCAGTGCTAACATGAATATAAAGCAATTAAGATGGCCCCACCTTCCGAGATGCATTGATTTCCCCAAAAAGATGGATGACAAGATAGCAGAGCAGACCGTTGAGATGGGGCTGAATATTGCAACAAATACAGGCCCTCTTTTTTGGACGCACCATAATAGCAATGCAAATGCCAAGCCATGGCAAACCGTCCCCTGTCACATTAATTCAATTTAAAAAAATCAATTACAAAGAACAAATTCAGTGGTTATTATTGAAGATCGATCTATCAATTCCCTTACCCCATAAATAACAGTCACAACTCCACTCCAATCCAAAATCCATGATGCTCTGTGGATGCCCTTGTCTAGTATCATTATGAGGATAGCAGTTTCCATGGACCCAAGAAGGGCTATCATTGTTGCAAGAGATAACGGTGATGGATATTTGTTCAATGCCTTCGTCTGCATCGTCACAAGTTGTAAGCAATTTCACTTCCTATTAGAATCTATGCAAAAAGACGAGAGTTCACCTCTAATATCCTGGAAGATGATAAAAACATCACTGCTGCTAAGAGGAAAATGCATCCTTTGATCCTTTTGACAGAATTTCCTTCCTGCACAAGTTTGAGAACAATGTTTACCGTAGCACTATGGGAATGTGGCAGGGAAGGCCATGAGGTGAGTTGTATTAGGGCAGGACCAGTTATGAAACTCATAGCCATTGTTCCACCCACACAAATCACTGTGCCCACAATTTTTAGTTGGCTTTGAGAACGCTTGATGTTGACATTCTCGAATCTGCAAAGCCAAAAAGGTACGGTATTAAACCCTAAAATCCAGCACAGAGCTCAAAATAGAAATAGTACTAATTAATGAGTAGAAGAGCAGAGCAGGATTACTCGCCCCAAAGTCCATGCCATGACGAAAGTAATGGCAGGCACCAAGTTTGTCATGGCAGAAGCGAAGGCCGGAGACGTTTCCTTCATTCCCATTAACAACAGCGCTTGAAATGCTGAAACTCTTTTATAGCGGACCAACCATAGACAAAAACCCCAAAACAAAAAAGACATGAAATATCCGAGATAGCTCAATTTATAAATAAATCTCAACTTGAAATCAACTCACCCGGTAAGAGATATGAGAAGCACCTGAGCGAACAGGCCTAAGCTCATCTTGGACGGCCTTTCCCTGTAGAGTTAAAATATGAAAAATGTTCAAACATATAATGGAAAAAAAAAAATGATTTTCAGGGTTACACTTCGTAAACTGTTAAATTATTTGATTGTCTTCCAAAAAGGAAGACTGACGTTCCCAACAAAATTCGAAGGGCATACACCTCTCGAGAAAGAAGGCGAAGGGGCACAATACAGAGGCCGCAAATACGTAGGAGCAGACCACAAGAGGGAGAGGGCTCCTCCCCTTTGATATTTGATTTCCCATCAGAACAGAAATCACCCCAAAAGTAATTTGAATGCCCAACAACGATGCATATATAATTATATCCTCCAAACTCAAACAAAATCGTCTGTTACAGCGCATTTTCGCTTGAATGGAGGAAGAAAAAAATAAAAATGTAGGACTGGAGAATGAAATTTCTTATAGCACTGATTCGCGCTTTACTGATTGAATTGGATTTTAGCAGGTTGTATTCGGGAATATCTTAAACAGTTGTTGGCATGGGGTATGGCTCATACTTGATTGAACCCAGTTGCAAAGTGGCGACAACATGGATAAAGATTTTTTGGTGAACGGGAGCTGAATTTATAATGATCGTTTTTAAATTAAGTAAATTAATTCAATTTTTAGAAAGTTTCAATTTAAAATTGAAACTTGTTTATGGATTCTGTGGAGTTTCAACATGAACTCATTCCAGCTGTTATCTTTTTTCTTCAAGGAAATTATGGTACGCGAATGATGATGATAGTAACTGCTACTGTATTAACGTTAATACAACCAAATTTTAATATAAAAGTCCCTTAATGCTCCTTTATTAACATTAAATGAATACTGACAAAACTTTAATATACAAGTCCGTAGAACATAAAAGATCCCAATATTTTATATGGAAAAAATTGGTACAGTTATAGAAAATAATATTCTTTTATTGAAAAAGTTGAGGTTATTAAATGGGATAAGATGTAATTTTTTCAAGTTGTCAAATATGATGATAGATATTTGATGTTTTTATAATGCTTAAAAAATATTATATATTTTTGGAAGTATTATGTAATAAAAAATATAAATTAATGTTTTGAATCAAATATATGAAATTTATTTTCAGTGGGTATAATTGTATAAGATCGTATAATTATATGTGAATTATAGAGCTTTACTCTCTTAAATAGATAAATTATGCAAGACATTAACTAATATTTAATTGAAAGTTTTTGTTATGAGTTGATGTAAGAGTCACGCTAGTATTTTATTTTAATTTTAAAATATATTGTTGTGTTACCCAAGAATTAAAAAAATAAATTTGAATTAACCCAAAATTTTCTATATGTTTCTTATTAATTTATTGACTAAAAATAATTATAACTTTAATTACTAGCATTTAATCTAATAATTGAGGTTAAAAGTTTTAAAATACAACAATTACAGGTAAAGGAAGTAGGCGGGAGGGCGGAAAGGGAGGGCACGGGAAGAGAGTGGTGGAGTGGGGTTCAATTTTTTTTAATAATATAACAAATTAAATAAATTAAAAACTAGTACAATCATAGAATCAATATTATGAATCAACATATGTGATCTATCTTTAACGTGTATAATTATATAAGATGGTATAATTATATGTGAACTATAGAGATGTACTATCTTAAAAAGATAAATTATGCGAAACATCAAGGAATATTTAATTGAGAGTCTTTGTGTTGAGTTGATGGAATAGTTACATTTGTAGTTTTTTTTTTTTTTTTTGGAGTTATGTGCCACCTCTCTTTTGCCCAGATAATAAAATAGAAACCTTGCACCCAAAACTTACAATACCCTTGATAACTAAATCAATTATTAATGAAATCAAAACTTTGAAATATACCGTTGTGTTACCCAAGAATTTAAGGAAAAAAAAAACTAAATGTTTCTTCAGTTTATTGTGTTAACCCAAAATTTTCTATATGTTTCTTCTTAATTTATTGACTAAAAAGAATCATTAATTTAATTACTAGCATTTTATCTAATAATTGAGGTTAAAGTTTTAAATTACTACAATTACAAGTTAAAAGAAGTAAGCAAGTGGGTGGAAAGGGGGGCACGGGGAGAGAGCGGTGAAGTGGGGTTTAATCTTTTTTTATTTTTTATTTTTTAATTTTATTTATAATAATATAACAATCTTAATATGAAGTTTAAACAAGCTAAAGAAGTCAAACCCTGTACACGTGATTAATCCCCAAGCCTTCGTCTCTATTGAAGTTGTTGGGATGTTTAATAATCTCAATTGCTTCCCTTAATTTTCATTTTTGGAAATGGTTTTCCACATAAACCACTTTGATGTTCTCAATGTGAATAACATGCTTGGTTTTAAATAAGTGCTCAACCAAAACCAATTTTAATTTCATCTCTAACCGTATATCTACTACATGCTCCTTCATTTTAGTAGGAATGGACCTACCTATTTCTCTAATGTAAGGGACTCCACAAGAGCATTCAATCTTATAAACCCCATTGCATAGACTAGGTTTTTGATGAAGAGACTAAAGCTACAACTCTTACCTCATTAACTGACTCTGATTTTCCTCTTGATGCTTTCAATAATCTTCAAACTTGCAGGAGCTTGCTTGCTTTATATCCTCTCTCTCTTATCTTGACTAGGCTCATAGACCTCCTTCTTAGCTATCCCTTCTTCATGAGCTTGAAAACCTAACATCTATCAATATTTATCATCTCCATTATCTCCCTCATCACTATCATTATCACCTTTACATCTTTCATCTCGATACTCTGTATTTTTTGTTCCAACTTATCTCTCTTATTATGTGGATTCATAGGCTCGAAAGCCTAAATATGTTCTCATGGCTTTTTGATTCCCCAATTGAGGTTCATATGGCCCTCAACTTACTCATTTGGAACTTCTATAGACATACAATCATAAACCTCAATACTCAAATTTGCATTCTCAATCCAAATCCTCTCTCTCTTTTTTTTTTTAATGAGACCTCCTTTCCTTGTAGTCCTCTTTTGACACAAATAAATATCTTTGGTTTGGACAAAATATATTATCTTTAAAAACCAACCATTTTAGGTACCCTTTATCCCTTTTCAATTCCTCTTAAATTTTAATAGCTCAACTCTCAAGGTAGGCCCCTTATCTCAACACACCCTTCACCTAATTAGGCCTCTTTAACCCTCATGCAAGTACATAGTTCAATAATCCATACCGGGTCATACTTCACCACCTCCAACTACCATAATCATCTTTAGCATGTCAAATAATAAATGATCACAAAGTTTCATCAATTTCCAAGGGCAAAAACAAAAGTTATAGCACTTTCCAATTTCAAAACCTTAGCTGTCTTACCATAGGCTTGTGAAGGTTGAGAGCATAATAAAGGGTTTTAATTGAGTTTTATGACACTTGAAAACAAACTAAAGACTGGAAAATTTATGCCCTGACTTTTTAAACCTCCTCCAATGGTTATTTGTGATGCAAAAAATGAGGCTAAACTTATGAAAGCCATAACTTTTGATTTGTAATTCTATTTGAGCCCATTTTCATGTCAAAATGAATGAGTCAAAAATTTCAATGCAGCCATAACCCACCCTTATACTTATATAATATTTTCTATATTTTAGGAGGCCATACGTGACCATATGAAGGTCTGAAATTGTCATTTAAAATTAGTTTTGAGTTTCCTCTAAATTTAGAAGTTAACTATTTTTGTAAATAATTTTAAACGCCAGTTGAAAATCATCTAATAGGTTAATTTTAGAGTTTAGTTTATTTTTAGAGATTTTTAGAGATGCATGTGATTGCATTCGAAACTTACTAAAAATAGTATCTACTAAAAATAGTAGGTCAAATTTTATTGATTTTTAGAGTTCCTAATTTTGCATGTCAATGTCAATTCCAAGTTGAAGCTTATTTATACTAGTTTGCAATTATTCAATATGAACCGATATAGGTTATTATTTTAGATTTATTACCTATTGGTAATTTATTTGTCTTGATAGTATTGTGGTTTATTATTTGGTATCAGAGCAAGTTCAAATCTTGAATGTGTAAGAGATGGTAAGAGGACAAGGAAGAATTGCTCAGATGAACTGAAATATGCAAGAGTTGTAGAGGTAAGTAGAACAATTAAATCAGATTGTTATAAATCAAAGACAAAGAAGAGCAAAAGATGATGTAGAAAATGACATAGATCATGAAGAATAAAATATGTAAGAGGAGTAATAAGAACTTATGCTATCAATGAAAGAGGCGATGGTTAAAGTTTTAGAAGGAAGAAATGAAGGGATCAAGGTTGACGTTCTAGATTATGGAGGAAGTTTAAAACCATACGAGTTGATAGATTGGATGAATAACATGGATAAGTTTTTTGAATGAAGAACTATGAGAGAAGATAAGAAGGTAAAGTTTGCATGCATGAAATTGAAGGTTCATGCAATGATTTGGTGGGATCACCAGCAAAAAGAAAGACATGGAAAAGGTAAAGAGAAGTTCAACTCATGGAAAAATATGGAGAAGAAGCTGAGGGATAAATTTCTTTCTATGGATTATGCATAAACCTTATACAAAAGATTTCAACATTCGAGGTATAAGGATCGCGATATACAAGAGTATATAGATGAATTCTACAAGCTTTCCATACGCGTGGCACATGATGAGACAGAGGAGCAGAT
The DNA here is from genome assembly GCA_037957365.1 of Torreya grandis. Taxonomy (NCBI): domain Eukaryota; kingdom Viridiplantae; phylum Streptophyta; class Pinopsida; order Cupressales; family Taxaceae; genus Torreya; species Torreya grandis. Next base: position 3,751,434 of record JARHVA010000203.1, on the reverse strand, counting down.
CGCTGCAAGGTATGTAAATAATTTAAAATTTTCTATTCAAGATGAATTAAACATGCATAGAATACTTTGCATGGAGGAAAACAAAATACGCAAAATTTTAGAAGAAAATCTATTGGGCCAAAAAGAGGACAATCCCCTTCTATAAAGGGACAAGGTGAAACTAATACAAATAGAGGTAGATTTAATACCATTAGATAAGAATCATCACATGGTACAAAAAGACAAGAAGATAATAGACGAGTTTAAAAACCAACAAAAAAGAAGAAGATTTCAGAGAGGACGAAGCTATGGTGATAATGAAAGATGGTTTCCAAATCAATGTAGATCTCAAATAAATTAATTCAATATGTATAAAGTTGCAATAAATTGAAACTTGTTTATAGATTCTGTGGAGTTTTAACATAAACTTATTCAAGATTTATTTTTTTCTTTAGAAAACTAATAATACGAGAATAATAATGATAGTAACTGCAATTGTATTAAGATTAATACAACCAAACCTTATGAGTCCTTTCAACATAAATGATAGTAAATGCTCCTTTATTAACATTAAATGAATATTAATGAAACTTTAATATATAAGTCCCTTGAACATAAAAGATAACAATATTTTATATATGGAAAAAAAATGGTACACTTATATCTTTTATCGAAATAATTAAGGTTATGAAATGGGATATGATGTGATTGCTTTTTGAAGTTGTTAAATATGATGATAGATATTTGATGTTTTTATAATGTATAAGAGATAGATTATAATTTTTGGAAGTATTATGTATAAAAAATTTAAATCAATATGTTGAATTAACATATGTGATCCATTTTTAGTGAGTATAATTATATGTGAATCATAGAGTTATATACATACATATATAACCTCTTTCATATATATATATACATTTACATATATATATATACATATACATACATACATACATATACATATACACATACACACACACACACACATATAACCTCTTTTTAAAAAAGTGACGTGATGTGGCTTATGTTTTATAAGGCTCCATGGCAGATTTCGTGACTCCATAACTTTGTAACATTTTAAATCTACTATGATGCCATATGTTTTTTTTATATAGTTATTATTTTAAAGTGCCATGTGTATGATTTATTAATATTGTCATCGCATGAACTTGAGAAACCAACTTTTTGATGATTAAGAAGTTGTAGAGCTAATTCAAAGATGCACCAATAAGGCATAAATAGAAATATAAAATAATTAGATTATGACATTGAAAATAATTTATGTACCATCATAATTTATCTAACTAAAATATAAAAAATGAATAATAAAAAATCAATATCATGTATCCTTATTAATTTCTTCATTAATCTTGCTTGATCTTTATGTTGATTGAGCTATGCTTTCCATCTTGGCATGATTATTGATAGAATCATATGCATCAATAACCAATTCAGTTGTAATGGTATTAAGTGTGCCAAATACATACACTACATAACCATACATGGAAACCAAAGAAAAATTGAGGAATATGGTTTATTATAGAACAATGTCTCAAATAGGTCTAGAATGCAAATTTTGGTGAATAGGTAGGAGGCCCCTTTCATTTTCATATTTGATTGAAATTTTGATTCAAATGGTGACATATAATAAAAACACTTTGTGACCAAAGTCAAATATCCTAAAGTTAAAGGTTTACTGCACTGATTTCCATCATACCTTTGAGGAAAATGTACCTAATTGTAATTTAAAATGAGCTTCATAAACCAATGTGCTAGTGGAGGACTATTTTACTTCAAACTTTGAGTTTTATTTTGGAAAGCTCTTTGACCTTGTGATCATGATTTGATTATCATGTGTCTTATTTGATATTGCAAATATTTAAGTTGTGTTTTGAAGTCTCTATGATCCTATGAGTGGGCTTAACATGCTAAGTGTCCTTTATTTAAAAATTCATTTTTATGATGTTCACGTATATTAGCATTCTTTTATTTTAAAGATGTGATCACGAGTATGAGAAAGTGGATGCCTATTACAATAAAGTGAATTATAAGTTTCAATAAATCAATGCAGTTCACTAGGCCACATTGATAATAATAGAGACACTCCATATCTTTATGGTTTTGTGACATCATGAATTTTCCACATGTTTTCTTCTGATATCACATATTTATTGAGGTGGTGTTTGTGTTTTATTTATTTAATTAAAAAAATGTTTGTGTCATGTTTATTCATTATGTCTATGGAAAGTTGTGGACATAATATAAATATATAGTGAGTTATGAATTGAACACAATCATAGACTTTAAAATAGGTATTTCTAGCCTTCGAAGTAATTTGTGACCATGTGACTACAAAATAATATGAAGAAGCCACACATATCACTTTGATTGGGTATCCATGAAGGTCAAAGGCAATGAAAATTTTGAACTTAGCAAGGTGAAATTATGTAGATTTCACCATGTGGCTCTGACAGATGTAAGCATAGAAAATGTTCATACTTGAGCACATATAAAAGAAAATGTAATATCCAATGCATTCGTGCACTGCATAAAAAAACATTTAAATCTTGGAGATACTTAGTGACTATATGATATCAAAGTGATAAGAGACTACCACATGTATCACTTTGATAGAATAAGGAAAAGGTGAATGACAAATAAGGCTTAGAGAAGTATAATAATAAACTGTAAAACATTATATCATGTGGACACGATACACATAAGTATCAAAATAATACAAATTTGAGTAGAAATAAAAATTAAATTTGAATCCGATGCTTCTAGGGAGTACACAAGAAGAAGTGAAATCCATAATTGTGTGACATGCATGACCTTGATATTGTGTGATGAAGACGTGGATAGTCTAGGTTCTTCAAAGCAACTAAATCCATGAACTCATATATTATTAAAGATATGAATTTTAATTTCATATCACTTCAAGTGGCCACATGTAAGGGTCAAATAGAATGAATAATTAAAACTTAGCATGGTCACACTATGAAATTTCAACACATGGTTATGATAGATGTAAGGATGGAAAAGGTCTGAACTTGAGTGGATATTAAAATATAAATATATATTCACTGCATTTGCAGACGCCATAAAGAAGACATAAACACTAAATAAAAAATGTGCAGATGTCAAAAAAAATACAAAGTGAAGGAGAAATACCAAAAAATATGTGGACTTAAATTAAAGGAATTTCAAAGCTTGAAGATGCTTTATGACTATGAGACAATAAGAGATTGCCACATGTATCACTTTAAATGGATATGTATGCATTTAAATTTTTTCACTTCATTTATCATCACTAATATTATTATTAGTCGACACTAACAATGCTAATTTTTTCTAATTCATCTTATCATTAATCCCCCATCCTCCTAGCTATTTATCTAACACCTCCTCCTCATTCTTCTAATCTTATTCATATTTCCCATCCAATATTAATTCCCTTGTTATTTCTTATTAACATCCCATTTATCACCTAAATCCCTCTTATTCCCTCTTGTGAATTTTAAATTCACAAAATTACACTTATCCCTTAGGCTCTCCTACATGCCTAATACCTAGCTACCACCCTTTTCCTTCTCTAGAGAGTTCTATCTTTAGAGAATTCTAAGGAATTTTAAATTCCTTAGAATTCCCTCCTTTCTCTCTAGAGTTTTCTTCTCTAGAAGCTTCCAAATGAATTCTTAATTCATTGTAAAAAATCTCTCCATGGCCTATTTAAATCCATGACTCCATCTATTCCAAATAATGAGAATTGAAACCAGAAAATCTATGAGCCTTCATGCTAAAATATTCTATCAACTAAGTCTATCAGACTATCAACTTAGTCTATCATCAAGCCAACAAATACCATGCTGAAATTTTGAGTCTCAGTAATCCATGATTATTTAATTTTTTTCTTGTCTTGAATCTTGTTTGGAGCATTTAGCTTTAAATTCATAATGCTGGTTTCTAATGATTATTTGTGTGCATTGTGATCTATTGGATCTAAATTATGAATTAGATTATAGATTTAGATGTTTTAGATATAATTTGCATATAATAATCAATTGCTCAAATTTATCATCTCACATTTAGCGACCATAGTGGGAGTCCTTATTTTGGATTGACCTTGTGTTTGTAAAGTGTGTGAATTTAACTTACAGGTTAGGTTTTGGAAGATTTTGGGCTTAAAATTTCAAAAATCTCACATTCTAGTTGAAAAGTGGTTTTTCTCTGCAAAGGGTGATTTTAAAATTGTTAGTTGAGATTTTGCCTTCAATAGTCATGATTTTGCATCAAATTACCAACCTAACTGCTAGCCATCAGGATAAGTCAGTCATTTTTACATTATTAGTCAAAATCACTTCTTGAAATCTATGATTTTGAATAGACTAGATGTGAGTTTGTCAAAATCACTTATTATTATTATTCATAGTTTTGATAATCATCTAAATTTTTTAACATAGCAGTCATGATCTTGATTCATATCTATGCTTTTGCACATAGTAGTTACAATTTTGATTTAGGTCATAAGTTGTCTACAAAAAATTTATCAGAAATTATAATTTCATTTTTTTGTGATTGTTACTCTCTATCTAACCTAGTTGGTTAGAATAAATAGGAAAAATTTTGGTCAAATCAAAATCATAAGATCTCAAACTTTCAAACAAAATCGCTTGTTGCTAGTTATGAATTTGATTCCTAGTTTTGATTTTGAATAAACTTGATTAAATCTTGCTTAAGTTTTAAGAACTTGTGTAAATATCATAATTGGGTGAAATCATACTTAGACAAGCCTTTTTAAGATCATTTAGTCTTTGTAAATTTGTAAACAATTCATTTTCTATATAGTTTTGAAAATTGCCTCTAGTAAATCATGGTTTTGACTCAGTAGTTGCAATTTTGATACTAGTATCTGTGTTTTTGACATCATATTTCATAAAATCCATTCCTTTTTTATCATTCTTAATTTTACTTAGCATAATCTATTATAGCTATCTAGAATTCTTTACATATTTGACATAACAAAGCACATTCATCTTCAATATAATCTATTTTAGGCATTTCAAAATCACTTTTGTGCTAATGCGGTTTTGCTTCTGTAAGTTACGATTATGTTTATCCTATCTACAATTTTAAACTTAACCATAAAAATTAACCATTACAGTTTGTTTCCTATTTGTAAAATCACTTATTTTAATTGTGATTTTGATCCCTAGTTATGATTTTGCACTTGTCATAATTGATTTTGAATATACCTAACCACGCGGTTACTGGTTTGCATAATCACTTATTTCCATCTATGATTTTGACTTTTCATAAGTGATTTTGACTTTATGGAAGTGGTTTTTCATAACACTGACTGTATTTTTGTGATATTGATTACTCTAGCAACAAATTCACATTCTTAAATTCCTTATTTTTTGCCTTCAAATTATTTTTCTTGAGTGCACTTTTTACGATCATTTTCAATGAATTTTGAGTCATTCTAAGGGTTATACAAGGGGTGATACCTCTTGACCCCTTAAGGGGTGATTCCCATTAACCCCATAAGGTTTACTACCCCTTGAACCCAATGGGGGATGCTACCCCTAGACCCCTGCATCGTGGCCCCTCATTAAAAAAATTATAGTGTAAACCTACAATTTTTTTGTATTTTTATTAAGGCTTATTAGACTAACATTTGGTTTGGATTTTTAAAGGGGAAAATTCAATGGTGGTGTTGTCTCACTTGATTTTACCTAACCATTTATCTTTTAGGTGATTTTATATACATTTTGTCTTGTAGGTTTCCCCTCAAGATTGCTAATTTGAAACTAGTAATCACTTGATTTATAGGAAACCTGTCAAAGACGTTGGCATTTTGGAAAATATCTTGTATATATCAAACTTAATTGATTAATTAATCAACTTTTTGTCTGCTTGACTGTATCTAAAGGATACAATGTTATATTATCTCTTCCTTATGCCCTAGCGGTGGGTTTAAGAGGAGAAAAAACCACTAACAAAGCCACCCATTTTTATTTTTTAGGGGAAACATGACATGGAAGTGATACCCATGCACTTTCCATAGTATTAGGGTAATTGTGATCATGGATTTCACCACCATGAACAAATCCATACTTCATGTTCTAGAAGAGTATAAAAATTAGGGATAGCTATCATTAGGTCAAGTGGTTGACCCCATATAGGTCTTTCGTAAAGGGAAATCATTAATTTTCTGACCCAAACATTAGATAACACCTTACATGGATTTGGGCCCCATGTACCTAGTGTATATCAGGGATGCCCCTAGTATGCCAGTCAAACCTAGAATAAGACCATCAACCATAACATGTGACTTGATTCCAAAGTCAATATCAACTCTCAAGTGTATTTTAAGTGTAAATAAGGTCAATAGGATTTGATAGATTCCATTATAGGTCACCAGCCTACAACCTTATTCTTGAAGCTGTTGGATGGTGCAGTTGTCATGTTATTAGTGATAGGTTTATGGTTTGCTTGACTTGGTGAGTGTTGTGCTAGACCAATGTTGTTTGTGATCTAGGAAAACCTTTTACCCAAACCTATACACACTTATCTATGTCTCCTTCAAATATCATCATCTTGTATATCATTTCCTCATCATTGTATCATCATGTACATGATGATAAATATCCATCTTACATCCTAAACAATATCCTCTTATGCATATTTGCTATATACATTAATGTATATCTTTTTAAGCCTATCTCATCTTGAATCTTATCCTATACCTCATCACCCTCTCATATTAGTCACATAATAGTTTAATATTGTCCATCTATCACTAGTCATACCCCCAACACTTACATACCTTAATTCAGTCTTGGCATGCCTCCATCACATCTTATCATAGTCTAACCTCACACTCTTTACTCAACATTAACCTTAATTTTACCTAGTGTCATATTTATCACTTAAGAATAAAATCCACCTTATTTATAACTAATCATAGCTTGGTATTTTTTATCACCATATCCTTGTATCACCTTTTCTTGTCTTACTCATACTTAGGTTCCTAGTCCAAACCAGTCATTTGTCTTGACCTTGTCTAGCATAATCACCTTGTCCATCACCATATTCATTACTTATACAATCTAGTCACAATCATAGTTCAACCCATCTTTGCCTTTGATTCAGGAAACAATTCAGGTGACAATTCGGGTGACGGTTCCACCCCAATTGATGACAAAACTTTTGGGAGCAATAACTTTTGCATCGTATCTCTAATTGACTCATCATTCGAACCATTAGAAAGATAATAATGAGGAGAACATGGTGATATGGCATAGAAATCTGATCAATAGATTTTGACCCCAAAAAACCCAATGAAAGTGCCCAAAATTTCAATTTTAGTAGTGCAGTCTAAAAATAGTAAGTTTCTAAAAATAGTAATTCCTCAAATTCTGTATTTTTTTAAATCATGGAAGTTAAACAAATTAATCTCTTTCAATATTGGTGACCTTCCACATATTCTACCTACTTTCAAAATGTGTATAAATGAAGATGTAACCTGAAATGGAAATCAGACATCTCTTCTTAGAGATAAGCATATAGTTGTATTGCGATCTTGAGTAATAAAACATATCTTCTCAAAGAATTCCTTGTTACTGTGTTATTTTTATGATCTTGAATTATTTGTCAACCAAAACTTTTGAGTTTTGGATCAGCCTTATTAACACTACTCATTTCATAAAACCTGTAGTCTTACATTGGTCTTCTTCTATGATTGGTAAACAACTATTCCCACAATCAAGGTCTTAATTCAAAGCTTACTTGTGTCTAATCAAGTTTGACTCATACACATAATCCAATCCTATCAATCCTTTTGTATTATTGATCAAGTCATCCTAAGTCAAGTTGAATCATTTTAGTCCTAATCTAGTCTTAATCTACTAATTCTTAGTTAAAATCACATATTTTGGACTAGTTTATCCCCTATCAAATCTTAGATCTTGTATTATCTCACCCAATCAAATCCAATAAAAATCATCAAAGTCTAACTCATGTCCTAATTTAGTCTACTTGATATCTTTTTACCTAATTGAACATCACATCACATCAAAAATTTAATCAAACTTGAGATCAAACTAAAGTAAGCTTTTATCAAAATTTGTTCCAAACACCCATATTCATCCCTTAATATTTCCATTCTATCCCCCGCACCTATTGATTGGGGCCAGCAAACCACACCGTTCATACTTTCTCTCATCTTGATCAATGGAATCCATAACAGATTTGGTTAATACCCTAATTGAGCAATGATTCATGGACAATAAGGATATACTCCTTTTTTGCCTCCTTAAGATGAGCACTCCATGTTCTATAGAATTTGACTCCGTCCACCCAATATAATTGTTGTTAATCAAGAGTGTGCCCTTGAGAGAGAGTATGTTATTACTCACTCCTATTGGAACATGGAATATCTCCTAAGTGTGGGTGACCTTATAAGGTAGAGAATCTCTAGAGAGGTCTGGTTCCTTGGTGCTCTCACTAAAATTGACTCTTAACCTACTATCTACTAATTCTGGTAATAAAAAGGGTGAGAAAGACACTATTTGCAATGAAATTGAAAGAAAAAATGGAAATGAAAGGTGATGCACCAATTTTTTATGACCACTTATGCTTGAAATAACACTCTTATTAAAGGGAGAAATTTTCACACATTCTCTACACTCAGGAATGATTTCTAAAAACATGTTTCACAAAAAGGACTTGACAAACTTAGTTTATAAAAGGAAGGACTAAACTCACATCCAATACTTGAAATTAATCTAGTTTAGACACTTAAAATGACTTATAGAACAGAAAATATCTTTCATTAAGGTACAATAACCAAAAAATAACATAGGAAAACAAGTATTTCACTAAGCTATATCAATGGCAAACATATACACTTCACTCAAAATGCCTAAAAATGGAGGAATAAAGCTTCTTATTTCTTTCAAAAAGGTGAGTAAAATTTTTGGAAGCCTTTAGGCACAACCAGTAGAAAATATTTATTTTTAAATTCTACAAAAATTAATTCAAATATCAAAATAAATGCTTAGAAACAAAGCATCCCCAAAATAAGGGACTTCAAACTTAGTCTTACTTCTCCTTTAGTGCTACATAGCATTTCTTAGCCTTAAAAACATTGGTTCTCCAAAGGGTGGAATACAAGAGAGAGTTTCAAAAATTTTATGGGATTTTTAACTTTGTCATAATATTTAGTCAAGCCTAGACCACTTGGAGAGTGCCTAGATTCTTGCTTCAACCCCTAGATTTTAGCTCTCATGTCTTCTTGGGGAATGAGTCTTCCTCCATGAAAGTAGGCCTCAAAGTACTCATCAATTCCTTAATTGAACCATTGTTTAATATAATTAATGATGTTTCAACACTTGGTTCAATTTGTTATTAGACTTCTTCAACCTTCTTTTTGACTTTTTCTTTATATGGGGCGTAGGAAGGAAGGAGAGTCTTATTTGAGCTTGGAGACCTTTTGACACCTATTTTTCTTCAATTTAAATCCTTTAACGACTAATTAAAAGTGAAAATGTGGCATATAATCTCATTTAATAACTTTACAATACCTCATTAGTAGTCACATGCCTTGATTTAGTCCTTAAACCCCTCAAATCTCTCATTTCCCACTAGGCGTAGAAGGTAAAAGTTGGATTTTCTTCAAGTTTGCTTCAATTTTGTATATATCCTCCATGTAAGACTTATAAAGAGCATAAAAAACCTATAAAAAATGAAATTTGGTCCATATATCACTCAACAAGACCTGATTTGACACCAAAACTATGCATTTCTTATGAATTCCTTGTAGTTTTTTTTCAAGCAAATCTCCTTGTCTGGGAGAATATGTAGGTGATATTGGGAAAATGATAACATTTTATTACACCCTCTATCCCATTACATCTTATCAAAAAATTTGGTGGCCAAAATCCAAGTGTAGATACCCTTTTTAACACATTCTTTCAGCCAAATTAGGCCTAATTATCCCTCCTAGGCCTAAAAGGTGGTAAACTTGCTCCTGAGACCAATCACGAGTGTGAAACTCACCAAATATTTTTAATAAATTTAAATATTATATCACTATTATCCATGTCAATTTTGGTGGTTTGGAACACTATGGAGGTACAAGAACCTTGAAATGGCCATTGGTAAGCTTGCTTTTCTGACTACCCCAAAAAGATTGAACAATTTTGGAATATATGAATGATATATTATGTATTTTTGAGATTGAATAGGTTAAAAAGGTCTCAATATGTCTCCCCCATTGATTGGAATATTTATACACTTTCCAAAATTCTTATTTTAGCCCAAAAGCATGAAAAAGTACAATTTTTGTACAATTTCATATAAATGAAGGTATAAAAAAATGCATGTGGAGGACCCTATGGGAGTATACTATATGTTTTATAGGTTTTAGGATCCTTTTAGATAATTCTAGGTGGTTTCCAAATTAATCTTTGCAAAATGGGGTTTTAGGTGGTTTTAGTCTTTAAGGATTGTTCATAAAGTTGTGACGTCTAACCTATGAAATTTTTCACTAAAACACTATTTAGGTCCCTCCCTAACATCTACTATCTCCTTGATCTCCCATGCTAAACCTCCATGATGTGGTGATCTTCCAAACTTGGCCTATTAAGCTCTCCAAGGCATTTTATTCGCCCTATTTTGCTCTTGAGCCAAGATATGGCTTCTTCATGAATTTATGTACAAAAAAAATATCTAACACACCTAATGAATTCCTATTTCCATTTTACCATTATTTATAATTTTCATCCTATGTTTTAAAAGGAAAGGATCCCCCTTTAGGCAGTAGGCCTAAACTAGGCCTAATAGAGCTTGACTACATACTTGTAGGTTCAAGCCACTCTGTTTGGTTTCAGATACATGTGAGACCTTCAACATGATTTTACATATCTATATCAAATTTATACGTTCTTTTGAAATTCTCATACATCTCCCAACACACTTTATCAACATATCCTTCTAAAACTAAAGGGTTTTGTGCACCTAGGAGTGCCCTCTATCTGAGACAAAATAGAAGGCACTCCCCTTGTTGCCTCATCAAAATAAGTGATATGAGGGTATTAATTGGGTTATGAGGACAATTTTTACAAAAACTTAGGTCTAGATCATCTTTCTATCACCTCCAAAACTCAAAAAAATCCAAGGCAGACTTCTACCATGATGACTATGCATAATTTTATATGTGGACTCTAGATTATTGTGTTAGAAGCCCTCTCCCTTGTTTCCATGTTATGGGAGTCTCATGAAGTATATATCACAATTATTTAGATTTTATCCTACATGTGAGTTTCAAAACCTTTCCCAATCCTTTAATCATACCTTGCACTTGCCTAGGCAAGACTGACAGACTGCATTTCCTTGCTTAAAAAGTGTTATCTTTAGGTCTATCTTGCATGGTTAGAGCTTATTTAATTTCCTAAACCATATTATTTAAGTCTCTAATTCCATTTTATATGCATTTAGACTTGTTATCACCATACTTATGCTAGGTCACCTTCCATTCACCATCCTCTAGTGGATTGTTACAACACAATCAACTATAGTTAACTATTTTGGGTGTATCAAAGGTCATATAGGTTGATCTCATCTGTTGAAATATGTGTTACTCCTCACAGGATCCTTTGGAATATTTAAATAAAATCTAATTCATAGGTATCCATTTTATACAAATTTTCACCTCTTTGTTAACACTTATGAGCTTGAAAATATCTACAGTCAGGTTGTCAGTTAGCATTTTGAAGTCAGGGGCATACCTGTAGACTTTGATAGAGGTCAAAACCCTACACTCTTGTCCTTCTTGATGTATTTTTAACCACACATGTCAATCCACTTGAATTGGACCACTCACCATAGTGATAAGACTCTTCTATCTTGAATGAGGCCTAGAAGGTCATTTGGAATTCAATATATTGCAAAGAATACTACCTTTTTGTAGTGAAGAATTACAAGACTTGGAAACCTCCTAACACTATACTTTTGAAACCAAACATCCTCTCCCTATGATCAAGGCATCTCTCCTATAAGAGGGATTCATGATAGGATCATCTAGATTCATCCAAACTCCATGTTACACTATTATATGATAGCCTCAAAAGTGATTGAGGATATATTTTGGAGATTGTAAGGAGACTTATCCCTAAACTCATTCACCATATATGAATATAAATCATTATATTGACCTAATATTTTATGGTTTCCAACATGATTTTAATGATATTTATCAACTCCTCAATTAGCTTGTAAGTCTCAAAATTGTTCAAAGCTCTTCATGAAACACCTCCAAGCTTTATTGATAGTCAACTATGAACTGTTTAATTGTAAGATTTAGGAAAATGAGTATGATCTATGGACATGTGTGTACCTTGAATGAGCCTTCAAAAAAATCTATATGTCTCCAAAGTATCCATATGAACATGTTAAAGCTTGAGGGACTACAAACCAATTTAAGTTTCATTTCAACCTTTCAATCTCCTATAGGACACCTGTACGTGCACACCAATATAACATGCCTACAAGTGTAATTTTATAGTTTATCATAGTCAAACATATGGCACTGGAATAATCTGGCTTGATTTCTCATGTTAAAAGAAATAGAAGGAAACATTTCAAGACTCTTCATGACACCTCAATGAATGTTCTTAGGACCTCACACTTCAACTCACCATGATGACAAGTGAATGCAAGTAGAGCTTTGATTGTGTATCATGAATTTGAGATCATGTTATTTTCATGGTCTTAACCCTTATCATGGTCAATGGAATTAGGTGCATCCAAAGTTGAACTTGAAACAAACTCACTTTACCTTGATCACGATATGAGACTATGAAACCAATTAGCCCTTTTATAACTTGTAGGTGCTTATTCTTAAATGTACGAACTATAAGTAAACCTTTGCCTCATTGGCTAGAAATGATTTAATCTAGCTTTTGATTTTTTTTTTTATTCACACTCTAACTCAATTTTTAGTGAACTTGACTTGTTGAAACCTTAGAAATAACATCCACACTTGTAGGCAGCTTGACTGTAGGTAACCCTTTTCCCTTGTGGCTAGAGTTGTAAATTGTTGAATGTAGGTCTAGACTTTGAGGGTTTAAGGTTATGAAACCTTAGAGACTTGTGATAATATTATGAATATTTAATTTATCCTCATAAACCTTAGGTCCTTCATGTCAACTTAGAGTGCACTTCAACATCTTAGTATCACCACAATCAAACTCCTATTGTCCTTATACATAGTTTTAAGTACCTATTTCTAGATTATGAGGTGTATTTGGAGTGTGAAGTGTAGGTATGGTATATATATCATGGTGTCAATAATTAAGGAAAGATTAATATGAATTAATAAAATTATTTATGTCATTTAAAACTTTGTATATACCTTCCATTGACTTCATTGAACATGGTTTTCTCCTTTCTCCATACACTGACCTATGTGTAGTCATTTAGCACCTTGATTATGAATCAAACTTTGATTCTCATTGAAAAATACATACCATACCACCTATCAATTCAATTTTAATCTCAAGTGTGTATACTCTTGGAATTATTTCATACTACACCAAAACCAACACTCAACCTTGTTATCTGACCTTCAAGTATAGGTTGTCTAGAGATGTGGATTGTCCATGAGCCAAGGTCAATAGTAACTTCATCACTTGATAGGAAATTATTTACCTTGCTCTTTGAGATAATTTTTTGAGGTAGTTAAGGTCATCCAGAATAACCTCATAACATTTTGAACACTAAAAATAAGATCAATAAATGCATTTATACCTTGATAAAGAGATCAACTCAACTCAAACTCTCTCAACGGAGATATACTCATAATGGAGACCTATGAGACCTTAATTGGTTGAATTAGGTATTAAATGAATTATATATTCCATTTATAACCTATGAAGATTAAAAAATTTGATGAACAACTTAGATTTTGCTCCAAAACTCGCCCAAAGTACATTTCTCAAAGATAGTGAAGGAAACATGGTTTTATGCTATAAATACCTTCCTAGAAGGAGTTATCAGATGAAAAAGGATTAAAAGTATACTCATTACATATAAAATAACTTATAAAGACCATTATTATCCATCTATTTCTAATATCTATAAATAGGTGCAAGAATAAACCCCTCTTGGATGCATAGGCTATAGTGACCTGCTGTGACTCTTAGCAATTGTTCATAAATATAATACCACTAATCAATGAAAAAATGGCACTAATTTAAATATTACTTAGACCCATAAAAATTTCCAAAGTTTTAGATCCTAACTCTCTCTCCTCTTTCTGTACTGAGCATTTGAAAACTGCCCTTCTAGAGCTGCCAAGAAGGTCAATATAGGAGCAAAGTAGGCTTTTGTATTTTTTTAGATAAAACTTAATCCAAACCACTTATATGATATTATGAATACTTAATTAATATTTTAGGATTATTTTCTCACAAAAATCCTCTAAAAACCATTATGAATGCCTCAAAAAGTCCTTTTTACACTAAAAATAGCCAAATTGCTAAGGATATCTGATTGAAATGCTGTAAAATGTGTTACTAAGTCTTTAAAGTATACAATAAGGTGAATAAATATGTAAATTAATCTTATTCCAGATCATATACGATCAAAAACTTACAAACCTTCTCTAGAGGGCATAAAATAGTCAGAATTGCATGGAAATGAGTCATGAAGTTAGTACAGAATGTGATCAACTAGATTATTCATATGTTATTAATTTAATTACCTTAAAAAATGATATTACACTCATAAACTCATTTTATACTCTTTTCACCACTGAAAATGGCTTGGAAAGGCCAAAAATTGACTAGACAAACATAAGACAAATGAAAGACAAGACCTTAACTCACCTAATCAACCTTAAGACCTGATAATAATGACTTATAATAATCACTTTAAGGAATTTTAAATAATAACCTACTGACCAACAAGACAAATTGGCATGACATATAAAGTTTCAAATGATAGGGGTGATAATTTGGCCTGTGAGGTCAAAATTATCAACATTTTGGCGACTCAACTAGGAAGCATGCCTGCTATGCTTGAGAACTAGGCCATTTACATGACTTTAGAATCATAAAATAGTGACAAATCTGATTCATGACTGCAAGTAATTTTGACTTGAAATATGAACACTTCTTCCTCCAAAATAATGAAGGAAACACACAACAACATGGGAAACTAATTAACAAAGCAAATGTGCAAATAAAACACTTATTTGAAACAAAATATAAATAAAATAATGTGATAGGATATCACTTGGAGGAAAACAAACAAACAAACTATGTACAAAGAACTTAACTTTCAATAGCTTTATTTTAGATGTATCCCGTTAACTAGGATTGAAAGCTCCTCACCATCCATCTTTACAAGTTGAAAGGCATTATGGGATTTATAGCTGAAGATCATGTATGGGCCACTCTAAAGGGAGTCAAACTTAGTATGCTTTCCTAGTTTAGCTTTGTCCTCATCCCACTTGAGGACCAAATATCCTTCTTTGAAACTTCATGAAGAAGCTCCTTTTTCAAAGGCTCTCTTCACTTGTGCTTGGTGAATTTTTATGACTAACATAGACTAATTTATAGCTTCTTCTAGATCCATAAGCTTAGCATACCTGATCTCTATTGGTTCACTATCCAACAACTCAAGATGATGCATTAGTTCTAAAGTAGGAAACTCAAGAGAAATGGGTAACCTTGCTTCCTTACCATACACTAACTTGTATGGAGAGTTAAATATTGATCTTTTGTACATGATCCTATCATTCCATAGAGTTGACTTCAACTTTAAATGCCATGACCTCTGAATATATTCAATATTCCTTTTATGATCTTTAACATGTTCTTATTTGTGGACTCGTCAAGGCCATTGCCTTTTGGATCGTAGTTTGATGAAGTGATGAGGTAAACACCATGTTGAACAACCCATTGGCTGATCCTAGTTCCCAAAAAAGCCATGAAATTATCTAAAATGATGGCTAAAAGAACCCCAAATATAGTAAGCAAACCTTCATACAAATCTAAACTATTGGATTCATTTGCTTCTTTTAATGCTAATACCTCTGTCCATCTTATGAAGTAATCTATAGTAGCATGTATCCATTTATGACCTAATCTTGAAGGAAGATTGATGAGGCCAATCAAGTCCAATCCCCATTGGATAAAGGGCTATTCCACTGTAATTAGTTTGAGAGGTAAAGCTGAAAATTTCACTTTCCGTAGAAACATAGTACACTGTTTGCATTTCCTAACCCATGCATGATAATAGCCAAATATGCTTGGCCAATAGGACCCACCTCTCATGATCTTAAGGGCTATAGTCCTTGTTGAGAAATGTCTTCCACCATGTCCATCATAAAACTCTTCAAGAAACCTTTGGGTTTAGATTGGCTAAATACACCTTAGCAATATGCCATTGATATCTTTATTGAAAAACACACCATCAAAAATAAGAAATGA
This sequence comes from Torreya grandis, assembly GCA_037957365.1. Lineage (NCBI taxonomy): Eukaryota > Viridiplantae > Streptophyta > Pinopsida > Cupressales > Taxaceae > Torreya > Torreya grandis. The sequence continues at coordinate 3,734,953 of JARHVA010000203.1, read as the reverse complement.
AATGGATTGCAATATGAAATATCTTATTTTTGAAGCACTTAAATGGGAAGGATAAAGACCATCTTAGAGATATCTTACAAAGTCATGAAACCAACTATAAGGTGAGGTATAATTAGCTGTAACTTCTTCATCATTTAACACTAAAACCACTTCATTAGCCTCTTGAAACTCTTGGGATAAGTGGTCACAAATTAATTTACCTCTAATCATCTTTGTGACCTTGATTTTCACATCATACTCCATTACCTTTGTTATCCAACCAGCTCTTTTCTCATTTATATCTTTGTTCAAGAGGAACTCCTTACTACTTGGATGGGAAACCAATAGGTGTATCTTGTTATTAGACAACAAGTATCTAAACTTCTTGAGAGACCTAATTACTAAAAGTACATGTTGTTCAATAAAAGAATACCTTGTTTCAATTTCTTCCAAGCTTTGATTGAAAATGGCTATATTCTGCTCCAAGGCCTCATGATTTTATTGCATAATAATACCTAAAATGGTGTCCATGTTAGCATATGTGTATCAGATGAAGTAATTCATGAAATCTAGATTTAGGAGTCTAGGAACACTAGATATGGATCTATTTATCTCTTCAAATATATTTGTCCCTTTTTTGGACTAGTTGAAACTTTGATTCTTCTTTAGCATGGCTGTAAGTAGATTAGCTAAAGTGGAAAAATCTAAAATATATCTTATTATAAAATTGATTTTTCCTAAGAATATTTTCAAGGCCTTTTTATGCATAGGCAAGGAAAGAGAAAGAATTGAATCTATTCTTTTGGGATCTATACTTAAACCATACTTTTAAACCACATGCCTAAGAAGCTTACCTTCATGAACCAAGAAGACACACTTTTTGGGATTGAGAGAAACCCCAAATTGCCTACACCTTTCGAACACTTGTTTGAGGTAGACTATGTGCTTACTTTCACTCTTTGAAAACATGGTTATGTCATCCAAATAGACAAGTACAAACCTATTAATAACACCTTGGAATGCCATATCCATGGCCCTATGAAAGGTTTCTCTATCATTGGATAAACTAAAAGGCATATTTCTATATGCAAAGGTCCCCCACTTTGTAGTGAAGTCTATCTTGAATTGGTCCTCTTCATTAACCAAGATATGATTATAGCCACTATATCTATCCAATAAAGAAAACCTCTCTGAACCTACAACTAGTTGCAAATTTGTTTCATATATGGGATTGGATAGTGATCTTTAAGGGAAGCCTTGTTCAAATCTTGAAAGCCAACACATAGTCTAATCTCACCATTCTTCTTCCATACTAGAGCAAGGTTTTCTATCCAAGTTTAGTGCTTGATTGGCAATATAATGGATGACTCTATGAGCTTATGAATCTCATCTCTCATCAAAGGCTCAAGTTTTGGATTGATGGGCCTTTGCCTTTGTCTTACTAGTTTGGTTTTAGCCTCTAGCTCAATGGTGTGTTTAGCTAGACTTGGGTCAAATAATTTTAGATCACTATATTTACATGAAAAAACATAATAAAAACTTTTACATAATTTAATTTAATATTCCTTTCATGAAGGAATGCATACCTTACCCAATTCCAAGTTCTTACTAGCTGCAATCTCCACATTGGCATAGTGTTCTTCTTTAGTTGACAAAATGATTCTATTTCCTCAATTCATCATCACCATTGAATATATTTTAAAGTGTGACTGATACTTTGGGAAAATTATTAGTTTTCAATTGCATAATCTGATCAACATACTACTACAAGTACTTTGACTGATTCCTAGATGAGAACTTAGCCTCTTCCTGCAAGAACTTGATAATTTGATTGTCATCCTCAAATACTTTCCAATTATCATTATTATCTAGAATGGAAGGCCTCATAACCACCTTAATATGTGACTAAATTTTCTCATTTTTAATATCAGCTAGGATACTAAATTGAACCCCTATTGCAGCCAATCTATCTACATGTTTATTATCATCTCTTGGTATTGCCTGAATGTTAAAAGCCTAAAAATACTCAAGTAAGTCCCATACCCTATGATTATAATATCTAATAAATGTGTTTTTACATATATTAAGACCTCTTACTTGGTGAAATATAAGTTCACTATCGCCAAAAACTTGCAAGGTGTTGATTTTCATCTTCCTAGCCCACTACAAACTGTGAACTAGTGCCTCATACTTTGCAAGATTATTTGAACAATGAAACTAAAAATTAATTGAGGAGAAATACCTTTTATTTTATTGAGAAATAAACATCATTCTATCCCTTTTACCATTATTTTTCCTTAATCCATCAAATTACAACCACCATAGACCTTCATTAGATTCACCATCCTTCACCATTGCTGAAATTACTGCATCATTCTCATGAAGGTAATAAACACCAAGTCCCTCTTCCTCAATTAGATTTTAAGGATCATGATCATGTGAGTTTGAATACCATTCATTGAGGAAAAAATCTAAAACTCCATCTAAAGTTGAGTTAGTTTTCACTCCACTTATTTCTAGTACCTCATCTGAGATGACACAATTAGTGTTTACAACACTTGGCATATATGGATCCAAATGGAAACATGAAATGGGTTTAGAATGAATTTTTACCTTAGTAACATAACTATTTTTGAACATTAAATATGTCAAATTAGATGATAAGTATCCCCCAATATTTAAGGTGAAGTCTCTTGATAGACACATGACAAATTAAGGAGACAAGTCCACCACAACTACATCCTACTGAATGGTAATGTTTGGATAAGAATGTAGTGTCCAAATCAGATTCTTAAATATGCCTATCTTTTTTATTGACCCATCTAGTTTAATACTCATTTATCATTTGGTTCATAAACTAGGCCAAGCTTATCTGTAATTGTTGATTCATTGGCTGGTTTGAATTAGTCAAGATAACACCTTCTTTCTCAATCGGTTTTGGAGACAACTTGAGAGTTGAAATCTCTTTAATGAGTATGTCTTTTTATCTGGGAATAGATAGAGAATCCAAAATGATTATGTTGATGTTAGAATTATTCATTTGATCCACTATATTGAATTGATTCCCACTAACCTTTGGCTGCACTTTTTGAACCACTAGATGTTTACGAATTAAAAGTACCTAATGAACTTTTATTTCTTCTATATTCTAATTTTTTTGAGTTGTTGGGGAAGCAAGATGATCTTTGGTACATTTTAAAATAATATTAGGGGTACTTGAATCATGAATCACATCTTGAGCCTCATTAATGGATCTTCTTTTAGCTCTAGTAATAGCTATAACTTGGCCACTTGGAGTGCTAGTCTCACCATCTTGATTTAAAACCACATAATCGTCCATTTGCCAATTTAAATTAATGGCATTAGGCTGCCCTTGAACTTGTTAAGCCTCTCCTTTTGGTACCAAATATATTTCTTGGCATTGACCTCCTTGTATAGAAAAATCTTCTTGTGTCATTTATGGCATAGTCATGTTTTGTGATACCAAGGATTGGTTTTGAACATCATTAGATTGGAGGACTACCAACTTGAGTCTTGGATCAATTTATTTTGAGGTGGTGTAGGAATAATAGCATTTAAAGTTGAAGGTGGATTAGGATCAACATTTTCATATGGTTTAGCTTGATTTATGGCTCCTTAAGCTTGGTAAGACAATTTATTCTCTCTAAATCCTTGATAAGGAGGCCTTTGATCTCTGAAAGGCTAATAGGTGGGCTGAATTGGTTGTTGATAAGGTTTATTTGTCTGATATTATTGCCTCTTCAATTATACTATTTAATTTATAAAATATTGTAACAAACCTTTTAATTTTCCAAGTTCACTAGCTTGACTAGAATGGGATGCAAGTTGGGCTTAAGGAGGTGGAATAGGAGCTAATGATGGAACTTGAGGAGCTTGAGGGGATGGTATAGAATAAAATTTTGGGAAGATAGGCATTGGAGGCCTTTGAAAAAACTTACCATCTTGTATTATAATGTTCTCTACTCTTATTGCAACCTCATAAACATCTAGAAAAGTAATACCACCCATTGAGTGTATCATCACACTAATGCCAGAATTGAGGGATTTTAGATAGTAAAAGAAGACATATTCTAGGGATGGCCTAATTAACACAGGCATCCTAATCCATGATTTTTGGAATCTAAGTTTGAATTAGTCATGAAATCATGACGAGCTCTCTTTATGGTAGTTAGTTATTCAACTAAGGATAGGTGATCACATTAATCTTGGAATTTTATGACTAGGGATAAACCTAAGTCATCCCAAGAAATAATGGAGTTTAGTGGGAGGTTTTTATACCAGTGTAATGCTTTTTCTTTGAAGGAAGCAACAAATAGTCTAATAGCCACATTCTTTGGAACAACATTATGGACTATACAAAGGTTAGAAACATCCTTGATATGCTCAATAGGAGTTGTTTGATATTCTTCGGAGAAGAATGGGATACTCTTAAGAGATTATACATGCATGTCATCAAATTGGTCTAAATTTAGTGGACTACCTATGTTAAATGGGATAAATGCTTGATTTTTAATGGCCATCTCGATAGTGAGAATCTCACTATTTAGGACAATACAATGACAAAGAGATAGATATTGATTTTTATGATAGGGATTTGTCCTATTAAACCTTTCTCTTTTGTAATAATTAGAAGGCAACTCAATGAACTCAAGAGGAATACCTTTACTGGATGATCTTGTGGTAACCTTTGGCATGAAAGTTTTGCATGAATGCTGATATGAACTATTTAACTTTAAGAAATATGTACTTATCCTTAGCTCCAAACTTCAGCTATGCCAAGGAGAATGAATCCCACCAGGCATCCCAAAAATTGTTGTCAATTAGGAGTGTGATCTTGAGATAAAGTGTGTTAATCCTCACTCCTATTGGAACATGTAATATATCCTAAGTGTGGGTGAATTTATAAGGGAGAAAATATATAGAGAGGGCTGGTTACCTTGGTGATCTCACTAAAACTTACTCTTAACCTACTATATACTAATTTTGGCAAAGAAAAGGGTGAAAAAGATACTATTTATAATGAAAATGAAAGAAAAATTGGAAATGAAAGGTGATGAACCAATTTTTTGTGACAAATTATGATTTAAATGATACTCTTATGAAAGGGGTAAAATTTCACACACTCTCTACACTCAATAATGATTTCTACAAAAGTGTTTCATAATGACTTGACAAACTCAGTTTATGCAAGGAAGGATTGAAGTCACATCCAATGCTTGAACTAAAGCTAGTTTATACACTTAAAATGACCTATAGAACATCAAATATCTTTCATGAAGGTATAATAACCATACAATAACATATGAAAACATGTATTTCACTAGGTTATATCAATGACAAACACATACACTTCACTCAAAAAGCCTGAAAATGGAAGAATAAAGCTTCTTATTTATTTCAAAAAAGAGAGTAGAAATTTTGGAAGCCTTTAGGAAAAACAAATAGAAAATAGTGATTGTTAAATTATGTAAGAATTTTTTCAAATATCAAAATAAATGCTTGGAGACAAATCAACCCCAAAATAAGGGACTTCAAACTTGGTCTTACTCCTCTTTTAGTGCTACGTAGCATTTTTTAGCCTTTCAAACATTGGTTATCCATACAATGGTGTGAAAGAGAGAGTTTAAAATTTTTTAGGGACTTTGGAAAATTTTCATAATATTTGTTCAAGTCTATACCACTTGGAGAGTGTCTATATTCTTGCTTCAACCCCTAGATTTTAGTTCTCATGTCTTCTTGGTGAATGAGTCTTCCTCCATGAAATTAAGCCTTTAATTACTCTTAAATTACTTATTTGAACCATTATTTAATCTCATTAATGATTTTTAAACACTTTAAACAAGTTTTTATGAGACTTCTTCAACCTTCTTTTTGACTTTGTCTTCAAATGGGGCATAAGAAGGAAGGAGAGTCCTATTTGAGCTTTGAGACCTTTTAAAAATTGTTATTATTCATTTTAAATCCTTTAATGACTCATTTAAAGTTAAAATGTGGCATATAATCTCATTTAAAAACTTGAAAAGACATCATTAGTAGTCACATGCCTTAATTTAGTCCTTAAACCCCTCAAATCTCTCATTTTCCACTGGGCATAGAAGGTAAAAGTTGTATTGATTCAAGTTTGTAGATATCATCCATAAAAGACTTTTAAATAGAATATAAATCCTATAACAAGGCAATTTGGTCCATCAATCATTCAACAAGACTTTATTTGACACCAAAACTATGCATTTCCTATGAATTCCTTGTAAATTTTTTTCAAGAAAATATCCTTTTTTGGGATAATATGGAGGTGATACTAGGAAAATTATAAAATTTTTAGACATCCTCTATCCACTTACATATCCTCACAAAATTTTGTGGTCAAAATCCAAGTGTAGATACCCTTTTTAGCACATTCTTTCAGCGAAATTAGGCCTAATTAGCCCTTCTAAGCCTAAAACGTGGAAAACTTGCTTCTAAGACCCCTCATACATTTTAAACTCACAAAAAATATTTTATTAAATTTACCTATTATATCACCTTTCTTCATGTCAATTTTGGTGGTCTAGAACGCTGTGGAGGTACAAGAACCTTGACATGGCCATTGGCAAGCTTGCCTTTTTGAGACATTTTTTAATTGGCGCAAAATGATTGAATATTTTGGGCATATATGAGTGAATTATTCTATATTTTTGTGATTGGATAGGTAAAAAAAGTCTCAATATACCACCCCCATTTATTGACATCTTTATACACTCTCCAGAACCTTTGTTTTATCCAAAAAACATGAAAAAATATAGTTTTCGTACTATTATGTACAATTAAAGGTACAAAATAAATGCATGGGGAGGAAAATATAAGATTATAATACAATTTTTGGTAGGTTTTAGGATCATTTCAGGTCATTATGGGTTTTTTCCAATCAATCTTCACAAACTGGTCCAAACTAGGGTTTTAGTTGGTTTTAGCCTTTAAGGATTGTACATAAAGTTTTGAATTATAAGTTGTGAAAAAATTACAAAAAAAAAATGTTTTGGACCCTCCTTAACATCTCCTATCTCCTTAAGATACCATGCCAAACCTCCATGATGTGTTGAGCTTCCAAACTTGGCCTATCGAGCTCTCTAAGGCATTCTATGCACCTTGTTTTGATCTTGATTTGAGAAATGGATTTTCATGAATTTTTATGCAAAAAAAAGATATAAAACACCTAATTAATTCCAATTTACATGTTCCTATTCTTTGGAATGTTCATCCCGTGTTAGAAAAGCAAAAAAAACCCCTTTAGGCTTTAGGCCTAAACTAGGCCTTATAGAGCTTGACTGCATACTTGTGGGATCAAGCCCTTCTATTTAGTTTCAGACACATGTGAGACATTAGAAATTATTTTCTAAGTTTTTATAAAATTTATAAGTAATTTTACATTGTTCATACATCTACCAACACACTTTTCTAACATATCTTTCTAAAATTGTAAGGTTCTATACACTTAGGAGTGCCCTCTATCTGAGACAAAATAGAGGGAAATCCCCTTATTTATTCATGAAAATAAGTGATATTAGGGTATTAATTGGGTCATGAGGACCCTATGTAAAATAAATCAGGTCTACATAATCTTTCTATCACCTCCAAAACTCAAAAAAACTCCAAAGTAGACTTTTAGCATGATGACTGTGCAGGGTTGTGTATGTGGACTATAGATTATTATGTTAGAAAACCTATCTCCCTTATTTCCATGATATGGTAGTCTCATTAAGTATATATAAAAATTATTGATGTGTTAGCATATCTATGAGTTTCACAACCTTGCCCAATCCTTCAAACATACCTTGCACTTGCCTAGGAAAGACTGCCAGATTGTATTTCCTTGCTTAAAAAGTGATATCTGTAGGTCTATCCTGTAGGGTTAAACTTTATTTCATTGACTACACCATATTATTTAATTCTATAATGACATTTAATATGAATTTAGAATTTTTATCACAATATCTATGCTAGGTAACTCTCCATTCACCATGCTCTAGTGGACTGTTACGCCATAGCCAACTGTAGTTAACTATTTTTGATGTTTTAAAAGTAACGTAGGTTGCATCTCATCTATTGAAATATGTGTTAATCCTCATAGGATCCTTTAGAATCTTGAAATAAACTCTAATTGATAGGTATCCATGTTATACAAGTTTTCACCTATTTGTTAACACTTATGAGGTTGAAAATATATACAGTCAGGTTATAGGTTAACATTTTGAATTCAGGGGCATACTTGTATGCTTTGATAGAGGTCAAAACTCTACACTCTAGTCTTTCTTAATTTATTTTGAACCACACATGTCCTTCCACTTGAATGGGACCACTCACCATAGTGATAAGCCCTTTCTTTCTTGAATGAGGCATAAAAGGTCATTTGGAATTCAATATATTATAGAGAATACTACCTTTTTATAGTGAAGAATTGCAGGACTTGAAAACCTCCTAACACTATACTTTTGGAACCAAACATCCTCTCCCTTTAATCAAGGAATCTCTCCTACATGAGGGATTCATGATAGGATCATTTAGATGCATCCAAAGTCCATGTTACACGATTATATGATAGCCTCAAAAGTGATCCAAGCTCTATTTTGGAGATTTTAAAAAAACTTATCCCTAAACTCATTCACCATATATGAATATAACTCCTTATATCTACCTGGTATTATATGGTTTCCAACATGATTTTCATGATACTTCTTAACTCCTCAATTAGCTTGTAATTCTCAAAATCACTCAAATCTCTTCATGAAACAACTCTAACCTTCATTGATAGTCAACTGTGACTATGTAATTTCAAGATTCAGGATAGTATGATATATGGACATGTGTGTACCTTGAATGGGCCTTCAACCAAATATGGATCTCTCCAAAGTCTCCATATGAACATGTTCAAGCTTGAGGGAGTATAAACCAATTTAAGTTTTTTTTCAACCTTTCAATCTCCTATAAGACACTTGTAGGTACACACCAATGTTGCAGGCATGTAGGTGTAATTTTTTAGTTTATCACAGTCAAACATATGGCATTGGAATAATCTATCTTGATTGATCATGTTTCAATAAATAGAAGGTAACTTATCAAGACTCTTCATGACACCTTAGTGAATTTTCTTAGGACCTCACACTTTAACTCACCATGATGACAAGTGAATGAAAGCAGAGCTAACAGTGTATCATGAATTTGAGATCATGTTGTTAACATGGTCTTGACCCTTATCATGGTCAATGGAATTAGGTGAATCCAAATTTGAACTTGAAATAAACTAACTCTACCTTGATCACTCTATGAGACTATGAAACCAATTAGTCCTTTTATAACCTGTAGGTGTTCATTCTTAAATGTACAGACTGTAAGTAAAAGGTTATCTCCTTGGTTAGAAATGACTTACTATAGATTTGAAATAAGTTATTTATTATTGTTCACACTCTAACTCACTTTGTAGTGAACTTGAATTGTTAAAACCTTATAAATAACATCCACACTTTCTTAAATGTATGGACTGTAAGTAAAAGGTTGTCTCCTTGGTTAGAAATGACTTACTATAGATTTGAAATAAGTTATTTATTATTGTTCACACTGTAACTCACTTTGTAGTGAACTTGAATTGTTAAAACCTTATAAACAACATCCACACTTTTAGGTATCTTGACTGTAGGTAACCATTTTCCCTTATGGCTGTAGGTGTAGATTGTTGACTGGAGGTCGAGACTGTGAGGCTTTAAGGTTGTGAAACCCTAAAGACTTTTGATCATCTTGTGAATATTTATATTATCCTCATAAACCTTAGGTATTTAATGTCAACTTGGTGTTTACTTCAACATCTCAGTATCACCATAGTCAAACCCATATTATCCTTATACATAGTTGTAAGTACGTATTTCCAGATTATGAGGTGTATTTGGAGTGTGAATTGTAGGTATGGTATATATATCATGGTGTCAGTAATTAAGGAAATATTGATATGAATTAAAAACATTCCTTATGTCATTTCCAACTATGTGTATTCCTTCTATTGACTTCATTGATCCTTATTTTCTCCTTTCTCCATACACTGACCTATGTATACTCATTTAAAACCTTGATTATGAAACAAACATTATTTATCATTAACCAATACATACCATAACCAATATAACTTAAATGTTCATCTCAAGTTTTTATACTCTTAGAATTATTACATACTACAACAAAACCAACACTCAACCCTGCTATTTGACCTTCAAATATAGGTGTTTCTACCTCAAATTTGCTTTTCAGACTAAGAAGAAAGAAACTAAAAGAAAGTAATGGACAAGGCTTGGAAGTACCTGGACTAAAGATTGCGCACCGTAAATCCAGACGTTTGTGAGCACTCCTCTTTGGCTGTGGAGGAATGACACCTGCAAGAAAAAAGGAAACTAGGACAAGAAAAACGTTAGACAGATAGGCAGTGGGTTGCCAAGCAAAAGGCTTGTTCCCAGAAGTGTAAAAACTTCCTTAAGGGAGGTCAACCCACTGTTTTGATGAAATAAGTGACTGATAAAAGACAGAATGCCAGAATACAGAAATGACAAAGAAAGTAGAAAGGAAAGAAGAAAACAAAATGATTACCTGAAAGAGCTGTTGGGCTGAAGACAGTCACCGAGGTCGGAAATGTCGCCGGCGTCGGTTATCTGATCTGCCGGCGTCGGCTATCCTGCCAACGTCGGTTGGGGAAGTGACCGGCGTCGGTCGGGGTTGTGGCCTGTAGTCGGGTCTGGGTTGCTTGCTGGACTGTGGACGGGTCTGAGACTGAACGAGGACAAGTTTGGATGGATTGGGGAGTGGTCTGGTTCGGGTTGGGTACCTGTTGCAAGGTCTTTTTGGTAGAGGGGTGAGGAAGTTGAAAGAGACACAGAGGACAGGGAAGAGGAGGATTCACAGAGGATGGGGCCTGAGAAGGCTTTGCAGCCTCTCAAGGGGGAAGGACAGAGGGAGCAAAAGACAATAGAATATAGATGAATGAATAAAATGAAATAAAAAACCCAGACTAGCTTACCTTTAGCTTGCTGAATGAAGAGAGAAGATGTTGCTGGAGCTACAGAAGAGTTGCTGCAAGGAGAAGATGCTGATCCAGGGCCTTTTCACCTGTTGCTGCTATTGCACGAGGTCAAGACAGAGGAGAGATCAGAGCCAAAGCGTCAAGAGAATCCGTTTTCGAGCTCAAGAGTCCAGGGCGTGCAACGGATGCAGAAGGGGATAATGAAGGCTGCCGACGCCGACAGTTTCGCCGACGTCGGCCGAAGGGTCGCCGACGTCGGCGGTCGCAGGATGGGCACAGAGGCTAAAAATAGCCTCTGCCCACTCTTGCACGCCGCCGAGCGAGGGGTCATGGGCAGAACGGTCACGAGGATGCCAAAATGGATGAGGGGGGATATAATGGTGAGATTTGGCCTAATAAATGCTAGGGGGAAGGTGGAGGGATTCAAGGGAGGATCCAAGGTGGCAAGGGTAGGGTGGAAAGGGGGCCTAATTTAATTAAAAATAGATGTTAATTTCTAATTAATAAGACCTAGGTGGGTTAGGGACCAAGGAGGACTAGGTGGGAGAAAGGGCCAAGGGGGAGAACCAAGGTGCAGACACGTTTGCGGTGTCTACAATAGGTTGGATGTAGATGTAGATGTTCATGCACCAAGGTCAATAGTCACTTCATCACTTGATAGGACATTATTTATATTTCTCTTTGAGAGAATGTCTGGAGGTAGTTTAGGTAATCTAACATCACCTCATAACCTTTTGAACACTGAAAATAAGCTCAATAAATCCATTTATACCTTGTTAAAGAGATCAACTCAGCTTAAACTCTCTCAAAGGAGATATACTCATAATGGAGAGATATGAGACACTAATTGGTGTAATTAGGTATTTCATGAATTATATATTCCATTTATAACCTATAAATATTCAAAAAGTTACTTAAAAACTCAAGTTTTGCTCCAAAACTGGTGCAAAGGACCATTCTCAAAGATAGTGAAGGAAACATGGTTTTATGCTATAAATACCTTCCTATAAGGAGTTATAAAATCAAAATAAGATAAAAATGAGACTAATTACCTATAAAATATTCCCTCAAAACCATTTTTCTCCATCAATTTTTGAGCTTGAGAAATAGGTGAAATAACATACCCCTCTCAGATGCATAAGTTATAATGACCTGCTGTCACTCTTAGCGATTATTAATACATATGAGGACACACATACAATAAAAAATGACACTAATTTTAATATTAATATAAAACCTAGCAATGGGTAAAGTTTCATATCCTAGATCTCTCTCTTGTTTTCGTACCAAGCATTTGAAAACTACCCTTCTAGAGCTGCCAAGAAGGTCAATATAGAAGCAAAGTGGGTTTTCATCATTTTTAAACTAAAATTAATCTAAAAAATTTATATGACCCTGTAAGGAACCATTTAATCCCTTGGGATGATTTTATCTCAAAAAACCTTTGAAAACCAGTATGAATGCCTCAAAAAGGCCTATTTTTTCACTAAAAAAGGCCAAATTGCTAAGGAGCTATGATTTAAATACTGTAAAATGTGTTCTTAAGTATTTAAAATGTCTAATAAGGTGAAAAAATATGTAATTAATATTATTATTTATCATATACCATCAAAAAATTACAGAACCTTCTCTAGAGGGCATAAAATAGTCAAAATTGCATCGAAATGAGTCATGAAGTTAGTATAGAACGTGATCAACCTGATTATTCATATGTTAGTCACATAATTAAATTGAAAAATTCTATGACACTCAACATTTAATTATATACTCTTCTTACCAATTAAAATGGCTCAAAAAGGCAAAAAATGACTAGATAAACACAAGACAAATGAAGGACAAGACCTTAACTCACCTAATCAACCTTAATACCTGATAATCATGAATTATAATGATAAATTTAAGGAATTTTAAAGATTAACCTAATGAAAAACAAGAAAAATTGGAATGACATGCAAAGTTTTGAATGATAGGGGTGATAATTTGACCTGTGAAGTCAAAATTATCAACAATTACCTCCAATACACAACCATCCACATCAGTCTGCTCCTAGTCCCCATACCAGCCTATCATAGTTAAGATATTTTTATACCAATAATAACCGATCATATAACCCTTTCTCTATTATAAAATGGAATCCAATCATGGCCACCCCATCTACTACTAGTCCACCCACACAAACACATCAACACCCATTTGAACTAAAGTTCAATGCTTCCACATCCAAGTCACGAAGTGAAGATAGGATGTATAATCCTCTTCCTATATCCTTAGAATTCCTCTTACACAATTTTTTTTTATATACATGATGGTCTATCCACCCATATGACATCTTGATATTGCCAATCCTAAGCCCTTTTGGTATAAATCCAACCACTAATGTATATATCACCAATCTTGAGGGCATACCATTAATCAATGTCTTAATTTCCAAAACTATGTCCAAGACCTCATCAACTATGGTGACATTAAAATTGAGAATGAACTAGATGGGTCTACATCTAAGGGTGAACAATAAGAAGAATGCCAAGATTTCATTCTCGATCATAATCAAGCCCTTCCCTTTCCAAGCTAGCATCAAGACACTAATTCCATCTTCTATGGTCCACCTATCTTTGACAAATCCTCCATCGATGAGTCTATTTCCCTTGAACCTAGTCTTCTATTCTCTCATGAATGCTTATATGGGCCTATCTTTGGAAATCCATTGCCCTTCTATCATCTTCCTCTCATCCACCATATCAAAGACCCCACATTGAGATGTCATTTACAGACAATGAATCTTCTACTAGCATCATTACATCATACACATTAGAGTCAATATTTAACTTGACACTGGTCTTATCTTCATCATGATAATGTTTCACACCTATATTTTAATTTATTCCTTGTTAAAAACAACATCCCTCAAATATATTGTAGTAGATGATGACTATGGCTACCTTTTTTATATGCCTCCAATCCATATGTCAATCAATCACCCAGCATACTTTTGATCCCAATCAGGATGATGAAGTTATAATAGAGTTCTTACAAGCTTTATCTATTGAAAATTGTTAGAGTGAATCTAATCCCACCTTGGATACATGTCTTATAGATAGTCTCAGTGATCCTTTTACTAATCTTGAGGAGATTTTCTTTGATGTCAACAATGGGTCTCTTAAGAACCCCTATGAAGACCATGTTTGCCCATCACCACTCATTGATCTCATCATATCATCTCCCCCAACTTCATCCATCATAGATATTTTTCTTCATGTCAATAATCTTTAAATCACCACCCTCCATAGGGATGAATAGAAACATATATCATTGGACTCTTCCCCAATTAACATAACACGTGCCAAAAATACAAAGGTCCAAAATCATCTTCAAAAAGTCATACATGATGATCAAATCACTTTTGATATAATAAATCACAATCAAGAAAAGTCAAATCATTTACCTAATAAAAAAGTGTCTTCCCCTAGTGAAACCTATTTGTGGCACTAAGGTACCATTAAAATAAAAATAATCATCATCTATTAAGTCAAAAATCAATCTTCTCTAGTGAAGCCCAATGTCAAGGTCTAGGGGACAATCGAGATATAATCAAGTTTGAAGATCAAAACAATGTCAAAATTATTATCAATATGGACAATAATCTTTCAAATAATTATCACAAAGTAAAAGTGTCTTGGATCTTTTAAAGTCTTTTGTCATATGGTACTAGTTAGATACAAAAAATTTAACATATCCAACGATGTGTGCAACTGCTAGTCCCACTTCCTAATCACCCATCACACCTACCTATCTTGATCTTATAATCCATTAAAGTCATATACATCAATTTCAAATCCAAACCCTAAATCCATCTATTCCACACCTTACAAATCTAGGTCGTATTATCTCTTGTAGGTGTGATGAAGACACTAGTCTAGATGTGTAGAGGGGTCTCAATCAAGAGTCAACGAAGGTTATGACAACATGATCCTAGTATCACATATATCTAAAATAAGTGTTGACTAAATATCATGAAAGTGTCTACATATTTCATCTCACATGCCTCTAATAAATTGAGATGCCCAAAAATGTCATTAAAAAATCATTCATCCAATGGTGAAAACTAGTCTTCTAGTGCCTTAGCCAAGTACCATGATGAAAATTGGTTTACAATGTCATGGTAAAATAGTCTATTTTCCATAGTATATCTCAACACTTGGGGGAAAATCCATTCCATCCACATAATATCCCTCTATGTCATCCTTGGCTATATTATCCCTTTGCCCATTATTTCTACCCATCATATGCCATAATATCATGCATCTTATTGCATCCATATTTGTTTTAGTCTTAACCTTCATAAGGGAGTGGAATATGTCTTGGAAAATGATCTATAATCATCTTGGAATATCCTCCAATGGACACTTAGTAAATTAGATATTTGATTCTTCATGATGTGGTCATTGGAGATCCCTAGTCCATTATTCCTTGCTCTTCATCCCATTTTTAATCTCACCCTCATCCTTTATTGTCCCATCCAAAATTTAATCTATCCTTATCATAGTTTCTAGGCTTGTTATTCCATTTTTTGATAACCCCATTTGTATAGTGTACATACATATTCCAAAAAAATACCTAAAATTTGAAATATTCTAAAAAAACCTAAAAATTGTAAAATCCAAAAAATCATAAAACATATTATTCATCTTGTACTGTGTCTAAATATGTTAGTCATTCTATTTAATGTCTTATCCATCTTATCATCTTGTCATCTTGCCTTATCTTATGTCCTATAAGTCTTATCAACTTGCCTTGTCTCAACATCCTAGTCATCTTGTCTAGACTCTGATGTCTTCTACAACCTTATCCTAATTGTAGTCACTAGTATATTCCAACTCCATACCCTTGTTCAAATTTGTAACCTTGATCCAAATTCACATCATCACAACTAACTTAGCTGAACTCATCACCTGATTACTGATCTCATCGACTCTCATCACGACAATAGACAAGACACTAATCATAACACACACACACACACACACACACACACACACACACACACACACACACACACACACACACACACACACACACACACACACACACACACACACACACATTTACTTGTGTGTGTTAATTGTATGACTTGTGTTATTTGACTTGTTTGTATGTCTTTTATCATGTATATATCTACATATTTTCTTTAGCTTGTCTATATTTATTTTATTTTATTAGTATTTCAACTAGTATTACATCAAGGGTACAATGAATGAGGATGGCATGATGGATCCCAAAAAGCTATAATGATGATTTTGGGTGCCCCATGTAGAGTTCATCATTTACCCATTTTATAATCGTTCTCTTTGACACAATGTCCTCTCAATCATACTTATATCATGGGGCATAATACCTAGTGCTATATTTACATCATATTGCTTAGAATATGATGATCATTATTACAAAAATGAAGTCTTGATAATAGACACACTCATCATTTCTCCTATCCTCTATCATCTGTCATAAATTCTAATAACCCATATCTAATCATTTATCCTAGTCCTTTTATCTTTAATCTGATCATCCAAGTCCAATATCTAATATCCAATCATTATTCCAAACCATTTATCATCAACATCTAAAATCAATTCTCAATATAAGCATCATTACACCCAATATCTATCTAATTAATAACATGTCTAACAGTCCTCATCATCCTAATATTTTAATCCATCATCATCATCATCCTCTAATATAGTCTGAACTACATTAGCTTGAGATCTTTTTATACTATGTAGGTAATGCTCAGTCACATGGTGTGCTTGAGGTGAGCTCAACCACTCTTTCATCTTTTTCCATCATTCATCATCACATCTCTCATGTCCCTCATCATCCTCAAGTGTTAAGTCAAGTAAATCCTTGATCTATAAGATCAATCCTTAATCAACCAATGTATTGATCAATCACCATTCCTACAATCATCTCCTTAGTATTTTCATCAATCACCTACACTTATCGATTGGGATTGACAAGTCACAACTTCCATTTTTTCCTCCATTATTCATCAATTATCACTGATTAATCAATTCATAATTTAAAGTTTATGGTTTGCTCCATCAATTAGGACATAACCAAGACCATAACTTTATTGTCATCTCTCACTCCATTGCATGTGTCCTTACTAGGGGCATCATCACTATTATTCATTTTGGCTCATTGATTCAATGTAATGCAGTCTAAGTCTTCTCCTTCATCTTTTGGTCACTCAATCATATCATTTATTCTCTATCATCTCCTTGTAAAGCTTATCAAATCATTATTTTATTTAAGCTACACTCATTATAAATCTTATCAAATCATTGTTTTATTTTAGCCCATTTCTCTCCCATGCATGTGTCCTTGATTGGGATATGTCTATAGCTCATGGTCTTATCTATCAATCATCATGGTCCTCAGCTTTCCTTGGCATGTTTCCTTTATTGGGATATGTCGATAGCTCATTGCCTTATCTATCAATCATCATGGTCCACAACTTTCCTTGACATGTGTCCTTGCCTAGTATATGTCTCAAGATTATGGCATTTTATCTTATAATCATAATTTTATGGTTGAATCCCTATTGGGATGTGTTGACAACCATGACACAATCACTTTCACTCCCTATGCATAGGTATTTTCTAGGGGCTTTATCAATTTTTAGCTCACTGCTCATGTCAATTTTATCTTCTTCCTCATTAATCCTACATCTCACATTCCATCCCCTTGTAAATTTATCCATCCCTCCCCTCATTTCTTATTTTTGAGTGGCCATCTTCCTCCTTCCTCCTTGAATGTCCCCTTGAAGGGGCATCATCACATGTCCACTAACATAATTTAATAACATTAATCTATGAGTGTTTTTATTATTTAAAAGACCATTACTTCTTCCACTTCGTTCACTCAAAATGCCCTTTCAAAGATGGGTAAAATGTATGCACTTAAATTTTCTCACTTCATTTCTTGTTATTAATAATATTATTAGTCGACACTAACATTATTAATTTTGTCTAATTCATATTATCATTAATCCCCCATTTTCTTAGTCATTTGTCTAACACCCCCTCTTCACTCTTGTAACCTTATTCATATTTACCATCCAATATTAATTCCCTTGTTATTTATTATTAACATCCCATTTATCACCTAAATCCCTCTTACACCCACTTGTTAATGTTAAATTCACAAAATCACACCTATCCCCTAGGATCTCCTACATGTTTAGTACCTAGCCACCACCCTTCTCCTTCTCTAGAGAGTTCTCTCTCTAGAGAATTCTAAATAATGTTAAATTCTTTATAATTCTCTCTTTTTTCTCTAGAGTTTTCTTCTCTAGAAGCTTCCAAATGAATTATTAATTCATTGGAAAATATCCCTCCATGGCCTATTTAAATCCATGAATCCCTCCATTCCAAACAATGAGAATTAGAACCAAAAAAGCTATGAGCCTCAATGCTAAAATCTTCTATCAACTAAGTCTATCCTATCAACTTAGTCTATCATCAAGCCAACAAATACCATGCTAAAATTTTGAGTCTATAAGTAATGCATGATCATTTAATATTTTTCTCGTCTTAAATATTATTTGGAGCATTTAGATTTCTATTCATAATGCTGGTTTGTAATGATTATTTATGTGCATTGTGATCTATTGGCTCTAAATTATGAGGTAGATTGTACATTTGGGTGTTTTTGATATAGTTTGCATATCATAATCAATTGCTCAACTTTATCATCTCACATGATATAATAAAGGTGAAATATAAAGAATACTTAGAACCCAAAGATGATACACTACATATGATTGTACCACATGACCATGATACATATGAAGATAAAAAGCATTCAAATTTAAGTGGAAATAAAATAAAACCATGAATCCAATACACCTGCATAGTCTATAAGAAGAAGTGAACATTATAAATCCATGACCTTGAGAGTAGTGATGTAGACACATATGGTATAAAATATTCAAGGTGTTTCATTTACTTCAAAGATTATTTTTTTTGGGAAATATTGGTCACTTCATGGCCTCATTATGAGTGCCACATGTTTTCTTCTGATATCAAAACTCTATTAAAAACAATATGTGCACTTTATTAATGTTTTAAATATGATTTATGTGTGTTTATTTATTATGTGTAGGATAAAGTGGACATGTTTGAATGCAAAGTTAATTTAATGTTCAAAAAATTGATGAAGTTTTTTGAGGATACCTTAATAATGAATGATACACTATGTGACTTTGAACAACTATGGATGTAAGAAAAATATAAAGTATAAGTTAAAGTTAAGCATATCCACATACAACATATAAATTTATTTAGAACCTTGGAGCCACTATGTGACTATATGACTAAGAGACAATAATAAGATTCCATGTGCATTAGTTTAAGTAGACAATGGAAAAATTAAACATGAGGTTAATTTTATTTTTTATATTAATTTTAGATTGTCACTGATCCTAACTTTAGAATCCCTCCCATTATATGAAATGTCACATGATTTTTTATTTTTTTAATTTGATCAAAATATATGAAAAATGTATTTTATGTAAATATAATAAACAATGTTGATCATTTTAATATGCATGGTTCAACAGTAACTGATTATATGGAATAGTGAACCAATATTTAATTGAACATCCCACTAATTCCCTTTTATTTGACCTCCAAGGTTAAAACGATTCATGGTCTCTTTTAGTTTGTTTAGTTTTATTTTAATTTCAAACGATAGATCAATAATTATGGTAATATGGTTTTCTAGTAATAATTGTTAAAAGGAATCAAGCCAAAAAAAATCTCATTTTTTTACATACTTGTTTTCTTTGAGAATTTTATAAAGCTCTACAAGTGCTTCTTTATCTCTAGGACATATGAAACATTGGTCAAGAGTGTAGTTTCCATCATTCTTTTTGTCACGCCTTTTTTATTTTGCTATGCTCAAAATGTGGAAGAATTTATAAGGCACACTTTACTATTGGAAAAAATGTTCAATGGTTTGTGGTCTCATCGAATGCAATGTTTTCTTGATATGCAAAAAATGGGTTTATTGAAAAGGATTTATAAAAATTTAAACAAATGCAATTGGCAAGTGCAAAATGAGGCTCCACAACCTTATTAAGGGAAAATTTAGATCTACAAAACCAATGGAATTTTTTTTATGTTCACCTAAAGGCATATTTTTGAGCCAAAAAATAGAAGTATACAACAAGCAAAACCAAATCAAAGAAAGTGAGGACTAAATTTAACTAACAAATTATTTATTTATTCTTGTGTAAATGAAATTTAAATAAAAGTATGCACTATATAGATTTATTTTCCAACATCATTTTACCTTAGTTAAACATTTTATAACTTGGATAACTATGACTGAATCATGTTTATCTTTGGGTTCCCTTAAAAAATGTTATGACTAAATCATGATAATTTGATGAATTAGATCATCAAGGAACATAATCACATATTTATTGAGAAGATGACACCTTAAACCTATAGATTAAAAAAACAAGTTTTAAACAACAATATGGTAAAGAAGCTTGCACTATATAAGCAAATGACACATAGTGTGGAACTATGTTTTTTTTATTTCTTATGAAATCCAACAAGTAGATTTTAAGTATGGTTACCATAGTGAAATGTATCCAGAACATGCAAAAAAATGTTTAGTTAGTGATTCAATCTTAAAAGAAAAAGAGTTAGTTTCTCTGAAATGTATAAATTAGAAATGCTCACCATTATGCAAAACAAAATTAACATATGTTGATACTAGTAATGGTGTTGTTAATTGGGAAATTAAGTAATATTTATGAATAATAAGAATAGGATTTATAATTTATGAAGAAGAAAAATAGTTTTTGGAATGCTATTTGTATGAAATTACAAATAATTTTACAAAGACTATGCTAATAAAAGGTTGTCTCAAAGTGCAATCCAAGGCACATTCCCTTTTGTGTATTATACATTGAAAGGCATGTGTATTTTGATCGTGTGTTTCTTGATTTTTTTTTTGCATATTAAAAATAGTTCTCTATTTCAGATGCACTTGGATCATCTAGCTATTTATAATCCATGAAAAATGTTTGGAATGGAGGGGGGTATATGATCTATGGATTCAAGTGTCTAGTAATCTATATTATTATAAATAATTATATAGTTATATGAAGAACACGAAGGCAATATAATCCAAAATACATTTTGAAAATACATGAAAGTGATAAATTACATGACTACACACCTCTATGTTAGATTTAGAAAGAGATTCTAAATATGAATTCATGCAATCATCATTGAATAGGTCAATAAAGAAGGCAAGGTTTGTATGGATAGTTTGAGAACCTTTAGGTCCATGTCTATTAATAAAATTAATATCAAAATTGGCATGGTTATAGAAGCCATGTTTTCCTATTTTTTTAGCAAAGTAGTACATCTTGAATGATAAATTGCACATGAAATTAAAAATACTGACATGTGTATACCAATGAGCCATGAGACTAATGAAGAATAATTAAAGGAGGAAGAAGAAAAATGAAAATATTCACTTAAAATTGAAATATGATGATCAATTTCATCATCTTTGTCATGAAGGTTATATTTTTCATTAATGTGATGTGTTCTTATGACAATTTATTCAATTCAACGAATTTTTTAATTCCAAAATATATTATATTTTCATACTTGGTGTGATCCTTTGGTATTTGTAAATGCATGAAATATTTTTTATTATACTTCTCAAAATAGTTACAGTACATTAATCAACATCAACTCTTTCATATATTGATTTTTATTGGAGCAAGAAATCTATCATGTGCACAACCTTGCCCAGAACTAGTTTGTATACAATTTTTTTTTTTTGATGTAATTGTTGAGTTTAACTTTAATTTTCACTTGATGATTATGATCAACAAGGTAATCATGAAATATTTTTTATGTAGTAGGTGAAGTCATTTTTTGTGTGCAGGGCCTTAAGCCACCTTCAAAACATTTGCA
Source organism: Torreya grandis (assembly GCA_037957365.1). Taxonomy (NCBI): domain Eukaryota; kingdom Viridiplantae; phylum Streptophyta; class Pinopsida; order Cupressales; family Taxaceae; genus Torreya; species Torreya grandis. The sequence goes on along the minus strand of JARHVA010000203.1, from coordinate 3,712,915 downwards.
TGTTTTATTACACACAATACAATTATTGTGCATGGAGCATGTGGGGTTAAGTTGATGTTGGATAGAGAAAGAATATTTCAATTAAAAAAATATTAAGGAAAGGAAATAAAAACAAAGGTTTTGCTTTTTTGCTACTACTTTAAAGCCAATTGCATCTTGCTTTGAAAGAAAAGCTATTACACTATTTTGATATTTGGTTTTGTTGAGGTTTTACTTTTTTTTTTATCATTGTAATTTTGAAAATAAATATTTTAAAAGTTTTGAATAAGAAGCAAAGTACTAAAATGATGTGTTTATTTTCTTTTTTTGGAAGCTAAATAAAGTAAAGCAGAGTAATATGTTTATTGGTATTTTGAGTGAATGCTAACTTGGTTAAGGTTCTTATTTTTTGTAGAAGAATTTCATGTATAATAGATTCTTGAGATTGTGGTTTTTCAACATCAAATTTGTCAATATCCATAGATATAATTATACAAAGGCTATTGCTAATATTTTTTGACTCCATTTCTAGAAATAATGTGAATTTTGGGTTAAAAAAAGAGAGAATGACTATGTAGTTTAAATTTCATAAAAGAAAAAGAAACTTATAGATAAATTTTGATTTGTGTCATTTGGTCATTGAGAAACTTTACATTTTTGTTGTATTTATACATATCAATATTGGGGTAAGTGCATAAATTTGGGGGACAAAAAGAGGCCTACTCGTGGACATGTTTTTCTTGAAAATTTAGAAATATGAACTTTTATAGATAATTTGAGATGGCTACACTCAAAATTCAAGGATGGTGTAAGAATATGAATTGTAACATATTGATTCTAGTTTCAAAAAAACTTAAAAAAAAAAGGTTAATAATAACTCAGTTAAATATATAAAATTTGAATAGGAACTTATATTTTTTTTAAAGAAAATAAAGCAGATAGTCAGTCGTGCGGCCTCTCATTTTTTGAGCATCATTTAATATTGATTAAAACTTTTTGGTGAAACTTTAGATAAGATAATATAGTTTGTAACCTATATTTGTTTTATAATTTTAAATGAATATTTATTTTAAGAGTAAATAGATTTTGAAAACTGAAAAAAAATGGATAACTAACTGTGTGGCCCCCTAACTACCTCAAAAAAATTAAAACTAGTTTTTTTTAATGTGTATATAATTAGGCCTACTTTGTAACCATATATTTGTTTTTGCATTTCGATCAATGAAAAAAATATAAACAAGAATATATATATGCATGTATCTTTTTGACATGTAGTGGCCTAAAAAAGCTATAGTCAGAAATCAATATAGATTGAAACATTAAAATAGTCCAAAAATTATAAAAATCATATATTTGGAAAGAGAAGAGCATGCTATATTAGATTATGTGCTCATACTTGCTAAGTTATAGCTAGGTTTTTCATCCTTTTCATAGTTTTATATTTTGTGGATTTATTGCACATTACGTAATTAGGCTTGATTCTTGTTTCTCCTTGCCTACTTAAGTAAGGGCTCTCCATTGTATTAAACATGTCTTATTATGAATATCATTTGATTGGCTTTTTATTTGCATTTGATTTATTTGAAATATTATTTGATGTTCTTGTTGTCAATGCTTTAAAATCTTAGCTTGGAATGATATTGTCCTCATTGCTTTCATGGTATCAAAGATTCAAAGGGTTGCATCCATCCATTGATAAGTTGTTTTTAGATTGAAGATTCTATTTTGTTTGGAACACTTCTATCCTTGGTGCTATCCATTCTACATTTGAGATTAGAGAAACATTAGAAGTTTTTGTTGTGTGAGCCATTTTCTTTCTTCAACATCTCTTATTGTGTCATTCTATCATAACCTACTGCTCTCTCCAACTTGGTGCCACTCTAGATATTATTGATGTACTACATTGAAGATCAGTTAGAGGGAGATTTAAGTTGTAGGGGTCTATGTTGGTATTAGAAAGTTGTCAGGAAGGTGTTATTTTCAATCTTTGACATCATTTGATCTGCATTCCAAGATTTAATGTGGAGTTGTCTAGTGACCAACATAAGTGCATTGGATTTTATTTGACTTTACTTGGCGTTGGGAGGAGGTGTCATAAACTAAGGAGATATTTATAATTTTTTGGTCTAAGTTTGCATTGTAAGTCCCTTTTAGAGAATGCACTTCCTTTATACCAATCATAATATCTGCTTCCCTTAGAGCCAACTACTTTAGAAGCTTTCATATCTAAGCTTGAATTAATTCCATTTAGATCTACATGTTTATGTTTAAAAAAATAAGGTCGTATAATTTTATAAAATTAATCATGTTGGAAAATTTTATTTCAATTGAGCATCTTTTTTGGCTTAGATCTGTATTAGTTTGTAGAATTGTCATTTATGGACTATGTTTTTTTCCATGGCCCTTCAACTCTCAACACAGTCGTTGTCTTCACTAGACAAGATTATGAATCCATATAAAGTAGCTAAGCTTGCCATATTATAACTCTCCATTCCATGACCTACCTCCTGCTTCTTGGGACATTTTCTGCCATCAAGTTACTCATAATTTAACATAACCTATAAGTTATGAAGTGTGGAAACTATGGTTCAAACTATGCGATGCCATAATGGGTTTTTAAGGTCATGATCTAAAAATCACTCTAGGTCTATTTTCCATTTGTCTCAAACTAACTGTGGTTTTCAAAAATACTCACACGGCCTACTAGTTGTCCCTGCACAGTGCCTAGTTTCTCCTTGCTGTGTTTCCATCATATGCCAATGCCTAGCTCTTCTCAAGCTCATTTTCAAAGTCATTAAGGTGACAACATAAAATGTTAATTACCCTCAAAGGTACCTTTTGTTTTTAAATGAGCCCAAAAATAATTAAATCCTATTTTAAAAATAGATTTATTATTATTTTTTAATTAGCTGTGTATTTACCTCTTAAGGTGCAACAATTTATCACTTTAAAGCTCATAGGGGTAATTGGATAGGATTTTTTCAAACTTCATTGGCTTGAGGATGTTTGTGGTGGAATTATAGTTCTAATGAGTGGTTGGAAGGCAAGGTTCATTTATAAATTGGTCACAAAAACCAACTTGTAGTCTATTTTTATTAAATTTGACCCATTTATGAGAATTCATAAACGATGTATATTTTGAACCGTAACTTGGATTTAAGTTCAATTTTTTTCAAAATTTTATGGGTTTCAATTATATATCCATTTGTGTCATCCATTTTGTAAAAATGTACTACTTTTATAAAGTGCTAAAATTTGGGGGCAGGGGGATTACACATTTTTAGAGCTTTATTTGTTCATTGTCATTTTTTGAATTGGGAGTTTTTATTTTGGGCAATCATTATTTCTTGTTCCCAACTTCTTCCTTGTATTTTGATACTAAATCCCCTCAACACCTCAAATTACACTACTTGGAAAATTAAAAATGAAGATACACCTTTAGCTAAAAGGCTTTTGGAAAATGGTACTTGACGATCTTCCCAATTTCACCTTAATGTTATAGAAAACTTACACATTCATATTATGGATGACACATAACCAAAGGGAGATTTATTTGCTATTGAAACCTTATTTATTGAGGATATTGAGCCTTTTGGGTTTTCTAAAACCTCTCTTACTCTACCTCCTATTCCACTTAATTCTCATCCTATTAGTGAGGATTTATATTTTGATAGTGACATGGATGATGCTTCTCCATATCCTTTTCCTCCTATCAATGAGGTTTTCTCTTCTGATGATGTATTCTCTCCTCCTATTATATTTTCTTATGATGAGACATTCTTGATGGACATTTTTCTTCTTTTTTTTGAGCCACCTCTATGGGATGAGTTTCTACTAGACTTGGGATATATATTTGTAGAACCTCCCTTTGTACTTATGTAGGATGTTGAGCCACCATCAATTATAATTTTAGAGGACTCTACTAGTTCTAGTGAGAATACACTTATTAATCATTATGATCCTCTTCTCTTGGACATTCTTTCATTGAATGTTCCATGTATTTCTTTTGATTGGTTCACATCCATGGAATTAAATCCAGCTCATGTGCATGATCTTTTCAGACCTATGCCACACTTTAGATTTGGATGTGATTTAAATATCTTTGTATTACTACCTCCTTCATCTTTCATTATGAAATGGGTAGACTTCTATTACACCATTTGTGTTCTTATTTTGTCAAAAGGAAAAAAAAAACATTATTTGATACAGGTGGAGCTTCTATAGTATTCTAGTTGAGGATATCGACATCGATACTAGTCATATTTCAATCCCATCTTGAAGTATTAAAAACTTTAGTATTGATGACAATTATCATTGGGGGATTTCATATGATGCCTTTCTTCCTTCTTTTACATCATTTTAAAAGGGGAGTTTTATTTCCAATAGGTTTTATCTCTTTCTCCACTTCATGGATATATATTGTATAGGAATACCAGATCAGGTCTTGTTACCAAGACTCATACTATGGATATGCCACTTTGTGTTTTTGGTTATTATTATCCCATATCTTCACTTGAGGTGAGGTGTTAGATTATTATCTCATGCTTTCTAGGTTCTACCTAGTTGTTTTAATTCTTTTCTTAGTTTTATCTTTTATGGATTTATCTTACATTACTTAATTAGGCTTGATTCCTATTTTTCCTTGCCTACTTAAGTAAGGGCTCTCTATTGTATTAAATATGTCATATTTTAAATATTATTTGATTTGCCTTATATTTAAATTTCATTTGTTTGTAAGCTTATTGTGATTTTCTTATTGTCAATGCTTCAAACTCCTAGCTTGGAATGATATTGTTCTCATTCCTTTCATGCTCATCATCATGGTAATAATTTTATGAATTTTATCATTGAAATTTATAGTGTATTTGGTGATGGAAGTTTAATTTTGTTTTTTTTTAAATCAAAATTCTTAGATTCAGTTGTGTGTTGATAGTTCCAAACCTTTGGATTGAGAATCCAAGCTATTTTTGATCCAAAGGGCTTGGTTTTTAAATTAAAATCATGCAATGTGAAAGGAATGCATATGAACTATAACACATATGTGTTACCTTCACAATGCACAAAAAGGTCTAAAATATCTATTTGAAGGGGTAGATGGTTTACTAAAATAAATGTTAAGTATATACTTATAATTTAAATTGATTTTATTAAATATGATAAATTAGGGTCACTTTGTGTCTAATAGAGTTGGTCTCATAGCTACACACATTATGATGTGGGAGATAGTTTTTCAAAATCTAATCTGGTCAATACTTAGGCATTTTTAGGGTCTTAGTATTAAACTTAGGTATTTCAAGGCATAACTTTTACAATTGATGTCCATTGTTGGTAATCATGTAATTATTTTTATGTTTTTATGCCTTTTGGATTACTTGTTAGCATTTTTAAGAGTCTTAGGTTTGTCAAAATTGAAGTTTATAAACCATTGACTTTAAATTCAATTAAAATTGGTGTGATTTGGATAACATAGGTCATATTTATGACTTGTGCACATCAAATAACCATTTTTTGTTAATTTAACTTGCTCATCATACCTTCTTGATCCATAATTAATTTATCCTCATCATTTATCATCCCTAATCACTCTCCCCTTATCGCTCATCATCCCTAATCACTCCCTCATTCGCCTCACTATCCTTCATCATTTATAATCATTCCCTCATCATCCATAATCACTCCCTCATTGAACCTCACCATCCCTCACCATCTATAATCACTCCATCATACCTAATCACTCCCATATTAACCCTTATCATCCCTCATCATCCCTAATTACTACTTCATAATTCCTCATCATCCCTAATGACTCATTCCTCATTCCTCACCATCCCTAATCATTCACTTATTAAACCTTTCCATCCCTCATCATCCATACTCACTCCTTTGTCCTCCTTAATCACTTCCACATTGACCTTCACCATCCCTAATTCCTTCCTCACCATCCCTCACCATATATAGTTACTCCCTCCTCATCCTTAATCACTCTATTCAATACCTTGATGGTGGATTAAATAGCTTTTTACTTGTGTCTGATTGGCTTATGTTCCAATTCCAAATTTTAATCACTCAAATAAAAATAAATAAAATATTATTTCACTCAAATAAGAAAATCAAAGATATCATCTTATTATCTAGTGGGATTAAAAGGTCTATATGGTGATCCACACCCAGAACATGGAGAGAGAGTGTCTCCAGAGCCCCAAAATAGAATAAATGCATAAGAAGTCAAGTAAAGGGTGGGATGAAATTGTATTACTTACATATATAAATTATGATTTAGGTGTCTAAAAATCCCAATCCTATAGTTGAGAATCTAAATTTATATCTATATAGATAGGGGCAACTAGAAACTAGTTGAGAATTAAAATCCCAACCCCATAGTTGACTTTTCATTTTATCCATATCTTATTAAGAGTATGTCCATAGTAGATTGGATTTATATATAGATAGATAGATAATCACCAATTTGGTAGAGTGCATTCCAATTCGATAATTGATAGAGGTTGTTTACCAACCTAACTCAAACTATACATAATCTAATGTGGGAAATAGTTTTTCAAAATCCAATATAGCTAATGTTTAAGATTTTTAAGGGTTTTAGTATTAAGCCTAGGTATTTCAAGGCATGCATTTTTTAATTAATGTCTATTTTTGGTAAGCATATAGTTATTTTTAGGTTTTTGTGTCTTCCATATTACTTGTTGGCATTTTTATGAGACTTATATTTGTTAAAATTTAAGTTTACAAACCATGAACTTTGAAATCAAGTTAAAGATGTGTAATTTGGGTAGCATAGGTCACATTGATGATCTATTCACATAAAAAGACCAATTTATTTTAATTTCACTTGATCATCATCCTAATCACATCTTTCTCATCCCTCATCACCCCTAATCACTCTCTCCTCAATCCTAATTGTTACTAATCACTCCCTCATTGACTCTCACCATCTATAATCATATTTAATCAATCCCTCATCATCCCTAATCACTCTATCATTGACCCTCACCATCCCTTACCATCCCTAATCAATCCCTCATTAACCCTCACCATCCCTCATCATCCATAAACACTCATTCATTATCCCTCATCATCAATAATCACTCCCTCCTTATCCCTAATAATCCATAATCACTACCTCCTCATCCTATTTGAACCTTACCATCCCTCAACATACTTAATCACTCTATCATTATCCATAATCACTCCCTCATTGACCCTCATCATCCCTCATAATTCGTAGTCACTCCATCCTCATTCTTCTTTGTCTCTAGTCACTCATTTAGGTAACAAATTAGGATAGATTTGTAACTTGTCTTTCTAAGTGGATTAAAATATCAAAGAAGGTAATCTTAAAAAAATAATTCATTGCATATCTATTTATATAAGGACATGACTAATTTAGATCTACTAAACCCAACTAAGGGATATATTACCACACAACATCAAAGGAGAGGGTTCCAAAGCCTTTAAGAAAATGACATTATGTAATAACCCAAGGTAGGTATATAATACATAAAATAAATATAATAAATTTTTCATTAAATCTTTTGGCATAAATAGGGATAGTTAATTATAGATAAAATAAAACATGCAAAGATAACTCTACTCAAGTCAATTTAGAGGTAAACTAAACAAGGATTATAACATTTATCTTACTACTTTGTTCAATATCTAATTTACTAAATGAAAGAATAAAAGTCATAAATACTTACCTTGAATTGAACTTATCATGCCTCAATCTCTCCCTTGGCCAATGGTGCTTTGAAAGTGGTTATTGTGGTTTTTTAAGGATCAAACTATAGAAATCAATTCTAGGCTAAAATATTCCTAATTTTCATCCAAAACTTTCCCATAAGATAAGTTTCTTTACCTCCAAGGTGAAACCCTAAGAAATGACTCCTTTAATGTATAAATATTACAATTATGGGATATATGAATGCAAAAATTAATGTTAGCCTATATTATATTGAAGTGAATGGGGTATTTATAGCCAAGGATTAAACTTAAACCCTCTTGGGAATTCAGTCGACAATATCAACTAGCTCAATCTTGGTAGGTGGGAAAGATAGTTGTTAGGTTTCAAACTATGTCAGTTAGGTAGATGTAGTTATATAAAATGCACTAAATCCCTAACAAGATTGACTTGGATGACATAATAGGAAAATGAATAAAAATGGTATATATTTAGTTGAGGAATATTTAGGAAGGTGAGTTGCTTAGAGGAGTGGATAAATGGGTTTTAATTGCTTAGGGAGTTAGATAAAAGTAATTTGTAGTGATTTTAGGTAATGGTATAGGGAAAATAAATCTTTTAAATAACCAAAGGTATAACCACCCCTTTCCCAATGCACCCTTTAAGGTGTGCACTTATAGAAATTAAAACTCAAAAGGTTCCTACAATAGAGAAAACATCAATAAATGATAAAGTTTAAAAATATTATGTGTATACATATGCCCCACTTGAAGATCATCACATGTCACAAAAATGTAACATGGGATGGTGCTTTGAGAAAGAACATAATAATGCATGAAACTAAAATAACAAATAAAGAACAAAAATAAATGTTGAAAGTGAAATAATTAAAATTACCATATGCATACCTTAACTTACCTTTCCTCTAAATTACTGCATGTGAATAGCATAATCTCGATCATGGAGGGTGCAATACCTACATTTGAGAAACCCTAGGGATACAAATATAAATATATAATAAAAGAGGGTGTATGCAGGATGGTCAAAGTAAAAATGGAAAACTTCTAAAAAAAATCAATTGGAAAATCGGTAAGCCGAGATCCTAAAGGCTAGGCTATAACAAAAAATCCAAACATGTAATGATAAAAAATAATGTAGAACACACTAAATCACATTGGGAAGTATGTAAAACATGAATGATAAAAAAGGAATATATAACACACTAAATAACATTAGGAATCATGTAAAACATGAATGAAAAAAAGGAATGTAAAACATACTAAATCACGTTGGGAAGAATGCAAAACATTTTGAGTAAATGAAATATCAATGTGATCAAATAAAGATATTTATGTAAATGAAATGTAACCTCATGTCAAATAATTATGAAAAATCAAACATAAAGAAAACATACATGACTAAAAATGAAAATCGAAGACAAACATGTCAAGTAAAATTTAAATAAAAACATGTAAGCATGTCAAATATCTAATGTAACATAAGTGAAGACCACAAAAATCATATAAGAACGTGATCGATATATGAAAATTCAAAATATAAGGAATGATGACTCAAACTTAGTGCTTATTCTAAAATACGATGTAAGAAAACACAACCACCTAATGACATGACTAGTTTGACTATAAGATGGTGTGGAAAGTAGCTGGTGACGGGATGTTTATGAGGAAAACCTGGTCATATTTGAGTTATTATAATTCAACTCATAAACTACAAACTAAAAGGCTTACGTAGGTAGATGTGATCAGCTAAAGATAAACATCCAACAAGGGGAATATCAGGAAAATATGATGTAAATAAGGAATGTGAGGTGCCACATGGGTGATGTGAATATCCTTAACTAGAATGAGACACACTAGATAAGTGAGAAAGGCTAAGAAATATCAACAATAGGGACTTATGAAACTTTTATTAATGAAGACAAATCTTGGGATAACAAGTAAAGTAAGTAAATCATGCTATGAAGGATATATGCATGAAAATTAAAATGGATCTTGCCTTCCCACAACATGTTACCCATTCCTCAAGAACCCTTATAAAGATGTCTGTCTACTCAAAATATTGGATACATGTGTGAAAAAGTAGGTGACACTATAAGTATATGATATAATGAGGCCAACTATGGAGTTTGAGCTTTGACTAGATTATGAGATGTGCCAAATATAAACTATTTTGCCTTTTAATCATTACCTTTTGTTTCAATTATGATTATGATTTAGATTTTAATTTTTTTTTTAATTTTTCTATTCATCCTCCATATGGATTTGGAAAACTAATCATGAGTGAAATATGTGAAAAAAATAAGAAAGATTACACTTGGTCACTAGAGAAAAGGACCTAAAGATAATGGTATCTAAAGACTCTTAGACTTTCCCACAAGAAAGTTGCAATCTCAAAACTGACCAATGTGTGGCTCAAATGAAAGGAAATAAGGGAAATATTGGGATCATAAGATATCCATCCATGTAATATGTGATATAGTGATGAATATGCTTGTAGCTGATCATAAGGAGGTAGAATAGAGTTATGAAAGGGATTGGGCTATGCTTATGATAGTCATGTCACTAGGAAATCCATACTAACCTAAAAGTGATATAACATTTTTATCAAAGGTTCATGGCTCAAAAAGACATGCTAAGGATGAGGATAGCTAACTTTTATTAGTCTACGTAGGATAGTACAAAGAATTCATATTTACTAGAAGCATGACAAAACTAAGTTATTATGTGATTGAAATAAACTAGGATTAACCAAAGTTTTCTTTAGGTTTATAGATCATTTAGATTAATTTAAGATAGATTAAACCAAACATTAAACATGATAAAACATACAAATAATAAAATAAGAAATATGATAGGTAACCATAACTAGTAAGCCTATATTGATCTTAGTAAAAGGTCATCAACTTTTTCATACAAGCATACATATTTATAGTTGCTATAGTTCCTAACTATTCATATTATTCTCATACGTTGGCACAAAAATGAGGAGATTTTTCATCTTCTATCATTTCACAAGCTGAAGAGGATAGGACAAAATACATATAGCCAACAAATTCATATATAACACATGAATATTTGAAGAATATCCTACATAAATTTTCTTGTCCATTTTTATTCTCCTAACACTTTCTCAAACTTAAAGTGTTGTCTCATCCTAAGACAATGTCATAGATTCATCTGTTTATGTGTTGAGGGTAAAATTTGAAAATTTGAGTAGACTAGTAAGAGTTGTAGTAATCATTCAAGGGGATGTTTTTGGTTTTGACCTCTTGTGCACTAATTAGCCACCCTTTTAGGTTTTCAACTAAAAATCATACAAAACTACCACCTTTTCAAGTTTTCAATAGGTTGGCATAACTAGGTGGCTACCCTTTACGTGTTTTCAACCATTTTTGCCTTGCTTATCTCACTAGTCATCCCCAATGTAAAAAGTTGTTCAAAACTTTACAAATATTTTCAAAAATTGTGCATTACATAATACTCAACTAGAGAGAGGTGGTGTTTTAGAGGAAAAATGTTGGTTGGTAGGATCATTGACCTCAGTCGGAATAGCTGTGTATTGCATGATCTCTTGCTAGAGTGCTAATCATGGCATGTAAATAGGGACTTTGAGCATCAGGGTCACCTCACTATAAAATAGAGCCAGGTCAATCTTGAATGCATCCCAATCAAGCATCACTTCCTAGACCATACAAATCAAGACATGCATTGGTGTGTAACACCCAATGAGTTTTTTGAGGTCTACATTATGAGTGGCACTTATGTTTACCCTTGTATGACTAAATTTCAATTAAATCTTTGCACTTAGCTACTTCAGCTTTTCTATGTATCTTTCTACTTGGAGCCCCACAAATACACATCATAGGTCCTATTACTAGCTGAGGAGTCAGTCGTACACATTATCCCTAACATTGAATTGTTATTGGAGAGAAAGTTATATTTCATCTATCAAGGAAGTATGGATGTGCATAGTTGTGCTAGTTGTGGTGAAGTCTACATTGAAAATAGCAAGGGTATTAGGAAGCTATTGATTTTAGTCCAGAAGACTACATGTGATTTGATGGGCTTTTAGAACTATGATGTCAAGTATACTTTGATACTCCTCTAATAGAGTTATCAAAGTTATGGTTTTAATATTTAAGTTGTATCCCAAGTTGCTGAGTACATGAAGTTGCTATGATATGCACCAATATTTTGTGAGATTTGTAACTAGGGTCATTATCCTACTATGGTCTAACATGACCTATTACCCAATGACTTGAGAGGTTAAGGTTGGGTAATTGTCTTTGATTATCTTCACTACTTTATGCATGTGAGCCCTAAGTTCCACATTCTTTCCCTTTGATTGGTCCTAATCTTGCTCTAGGGATGTATCCTTTTGTGCTATAGACTCTTAGAATTTTGTGACACCCTCCAACTATTTATTCAAAGGTATGTGAGAGACATCCAAAGAGGCCTCCTACCTAACTAGAAGAGTGGTCAATGTGCTTGTTGTTACTATGGGATCCTAGCATGGCATGATGGTCAGAGGGAGGGAAAATGTGGTACACCAAGCAATGACTGAGGTAACATCCTAGAGACATACACATCCTAAGAGGAGCTATGGCAACTGTGTTTGTGCCTGAATCATGGCTGATGCTTGTTGTTACACTGTGGCCTCTACTATAAGCTAAGCTTATTGTGTAGTGTCCTTAGCCATCTTTTGTTTGACTTCTTCCTCTTATTTCTTCTTCTTGTCTTCTTTCTCCCTCATCTTTTTCTCCTCCTCTTCTTCTTTTATGCTTCTTATCTTCTCTTGTCCTCTTCTTCTTTCTCGGTCATTTCTTCCTTTTTCTTATTTTTCTCTTAGACTTCCTCTTTCTCTTTCTTCTTTTTCTCATCTTCTTTTAATTATTTCTTCTTCTCTTGTTCTTCCTTCCTCCTCTATTCTTCTTCTTTTATTCTTGTTCTTGTACAACTTAGGCTTACATCTGGGCTTGTGCTTTTTATTGTACTTCTTATTTTCATAGGGCTTCATCATGTTCCTCCTTCTTTCTAGAAATTTCCTCTACCTATTTTTGCACGTGATCTGCTGCATCTTGTTATTTTTCTTCTTATTTTTCCTCTTAAGATTGTTGTTATGTGATGTATAATTCTTGGGAAAAATGCCTTCCCTTTTTGGTTCTATGTAATAATACGTGTGATCATCAGCTTGATATAGGAAATCAACTTTTAAGTGAGTGGGAGATTTTATAGACACAAAAGCATAGTCTTCAATAATAAACTAATTTATCATTGGGTGTGTAGCTACTAGTTTCATTCTCCACTATTCTAATGTCTTTAGATGCTAGGAGAGTAATAATTATACATATAGTTTGGCATGCTGGTACAAGAAGTTATATTCAACTATGCACAAAGCTTTTGGATTCGCCTTAGTATTGAACTTCATCTAGCTAGTTTATTTTAGAACATAGGGGGAGTCTAGTTTGGATGGAATTATGTATAGATTGTGCAATCTATTGAGAGGAATGACAATAAATTTATCCCCTTGATGTGCCTTAAGTTGGTTTTGCACTGTATTAATAGTCATTTATCCATCTCACACCCATTTTTTGCCTATCAACACAGGGTAGTACATTATTACAATCTTCATGTATATGGCCTTAATGTCACCTCACAGAGACAAGTCTGTGACTTTAATTTTGAAATATTCCAATCTTCCAAAAGGCTTAACTTTTCCATAGTTAGCCAAGCTCAAAGTTACTAGGCTATAGCTCAGGGTTGGTCATCCAATAACTTCACATGTGGATCTAGGAATCATATTAATTATGCTACCAAAATCAAAGATAACATTTGGGATCTCATATCCAACAACCTCAATATCAATCCACACATCAAAATCCCACGGTTTCTTTATCTTAACATAAAATACCAGTTTTTCTATCTTTCTTTGACCACACTATGCACATTATAAAAGATTATGCAATAGATTCATGATGTTCTATGATATGTCTTCATTGCGTAGAGTACTCAAAAGTTTTAAGAGATCTATGAGCATAGTGATAACTCCATATTATCATATAATGCACAAAATTTGGCTAGAAATTTGTGCATCAATTGTTACAACATCACCACTAATAATTTCTTGGTGCTAAATGTTCTTAAATAATTGTACAAATCATTCATGAGACTCTTTTCTGTAGCTAGATCTAGGTATTTATCTTGTCTAACTTTTTTGATGCCCTGATCTTGAGGCATATCAAGTGGAGGTATTCCTTTTTCTGCATGTTGTTGCCATGTTAAAACATTTAGAAATGCATTTTATTTAGGCTTTGCACTTACCATATTTACATTTTATATGGCTTTGTCCTTTCTCTACTTCTCTAGAATATGATAATCTTATGTATCATGTTTATTAGAGACTCTATAGTATGCACAATATGACTATCATTGTGGGTTCATCAGATAATTTCATTAAACATGATTATATTTTGCACATAGATAACATTGTAGAGGTCACTAATAATTATTTCCTCTACTGGCTTGATATCTTCCTTTGTAATCACCTTGACCTCCTCCTCTATTAGGCTGATATATCCTTCGATATCCTCTTTATGGTTGTGTAGAGTTCTAATGTTGGTACTAATGATTATTATCTCCCATGCTGAATTATTATTACACAATTGGAAGGGTCCAATTTGATTATTATGGATGCATTATGTGTGAATTCCAAGGTGCTATATTTTGGTATTAAGGGGATGGGGTGTCCAACTCAGTGAAGAAGGAGTCCATCCACCTAGACCATGAGGTTAATATTATGGTGAACTCGGAATCCACTATGGACCTATTTGGGTCACACAACTCTTATCAACCTCCTGACCCTAGGTTTACTTGTTTTGCCAAGGATATTTGTTATGTTAAAATGAAAAATTTGTTTTTGGAGATGCACTCTTTAAGCTATTGTAAATATCTATAAGTCTTCTCATCATGGTTAGTCTATTTACAAAAAATACAATACATATTCTATGGATTCTTGATATATTGCTACAAAAGATGACACTATGTTGTAGTATGTCCTACCACCTGATAGAGCTCACATAATTTTGTCTTAATTTTGGGATAATAATTTTAATGGTGTCCTTATTTTCCATAATTAGTGCACCATAGACTCAATTTTGATTTATCTACCTCATTGTATTCCTCCATTATTTTTATGAAATAATGTAGTGTGTTTTCAACTTTTGAATTAGCAACATTAGCTTCTCCATAATCCTTAATCTATTCTATACATAGTACAATAGCTCTGACATCTAATTTTATCTCATATTATGATTTCATAGTGGAAAATTAAATCCTACCTTGTATTTCTTCAATGAAATAATCTAATTTGTCTTTATCTATCAAAGTGAATTATACATTATTCATTACATTAGAAAATCTATGATCATAGTCATCGACTGACTCTCCAGACTTTTGCCTTATCTCTTTTAGGTCCTCTATTATTTGGATAGTACATTTATTAATCTTAAATTCTATGATGAGACAATCATGCATGCCTTATAGACTTTCTTATTAAAGATATCTATTGTATATGAAATTTAATGCTCTCTTAGCTAGAGCCCCTATTAATTCACACATTTGCCAATTTTCATTAGTGACACCTTTAACTTACAATTTCATTCTGTAAGTAATAAGGTACTATTTAGGGTCCTTAGACCCATCATAGATGGCCAAATTTAAGAATACTCCCAATTGATTCATCATATTGATTGGCATGGATGGAGTCTTCTTTGTAGCTACAATTTGAGGTGGCTGTGTCTTGTGTGATCCTATCTATGTTTTGGAATAATTAATCTGTGCACTCTAATTTTTTGCAATTCCTTCATTTTTTTGTTTTTTTAGCTAAATCTAAAAACTATAAAACCTTCCTAATTATATTTGTGTGAATTTTGGTACCCAAATGGTTCACACACTCCAAAAATTGTCTTTCCCAAATCTTCTCCTCCTACTCTCCTAGCTGAAATTTTTTACTAGAATATAAAAGATTAGGCTATGGGAATGTGTGCTCTTCTAGTGAATGGTTCTTTTCTATAAATTCATCTGTTACAATTAAAATTTTGATTATAAGTTTTATTTCTCTACATAATTATTCTTCTTGTATAAATACCCTTTCATGTAGATATGCACTACATCTGTCATCTACTAGCTCTACTTCTAAGTTATTCTCATCTTCGTATTTGTACAACTCTTCATCACATTCTTCATTCTCTCATTCCATTTGCTTGCATCCAACATCATCTTCTTTATTCATCCTTCATTTATGATCTCACTCATTACATCTATGCACTTGATCATCATCTACTCTACTACTACTCTTACTCCTACTCATAGCTACTTGGGTATTCTTCTATTTGTTCCATCTATCCTATTGTCATAGTTCCTATTCTAAATCTAGAGTTTTTTTTGACCCTTATTTCCTCACATCTCCATTCTATATTTAGGTTCAATATATAATTACTCATCT
The DNA here is from genome assembly GCA_037957365.1 of Torreya grandis. NCBI lineage: Eukaryota > Viridiplantae > Streptophyta > Pinopsida > Cupressales > Taxaceae > Torreya > Torreya grandis. Next base: position 3,696,717 of record JARHVA010000203.1, on the reverse strand, counting down.
ATCCATAATTCACCTTTATGTGCACACATCCCCATATGTCTAAAGTGACTACTCCATATCAGCTGGAATAGGCACCATGGCCTTATCCACAACCAACATCTTCAATAGGAGAGGTAGTTGCTACAAAAATTTCCCTCTAATTACTCATAAAAATGGTCCTACAAAACTTCAAATGTTATACATCCTTGTAATAATAACTTAGTGATATATCTATATATGGTGGTGGCAACCCCATAATCTATTGATCGTATCTAATCAGTTTCTAGTTTCAAAAATTGGTCTATATTTTCTTTAGTCCAGGTAATAGTTTATTTCATTATAGGATTGAATTAGTAGTATTCTAGTCTTGTCAACCAATTAGTTATCAGTCTAAGGATCTTGAACCAAAAAATTTCATATATTTCTCTCTATATATGCTCCTAAATGATTTCACTTGTGGTAAGACCAATCCTTTTAGATTCTTATTCTACGAAGTGCCATACTTTCTAGTCTAACCATGTTTCAATAGCTCACTATCTCAGTAACCAACTTAGCATAGCTTTCTCTAGAAGGAGTGTATCCATGCTCACTACACCATTATTAGTAGAGGTTATTAGTTCAACATAACATGCTTAGGATGAGGATATCTAAGTTTTATTAGTCTACATAGGATAGTATAGAGAATTTGTATTTACCAGAAGCATGATAAAACCAAGTTATTGTGTGATTGAAAGGAACTAATATTAACTAGATTTTTCTTTAGGTTTATAGAGCATTCATATTACTTTAAGATATATTAAAACAAATATTAAACATGATAACACATACAAGGAATAACATAAAAAATATTATATGTAACCATAACCAAAAAGCCTGTATTGATCTCAACAAAATGTCATCAAATTCTTTATACAAGCATACATATTTATAGTCGATACAGTTACTGACTATTTATATTATTCTCATACATTGGCATCAAAATGAGGAGACTATTCATCTTCTATCCTTTTAAAATTTGAAGAGGATAGGAAAAACTACATATAGCGAACAAATTCATATATAATACATGAATATTCAAAGAATATACTGCACAACTTTTCTTATCCATTTTTCTTCTCCCAACAAGCATAAACTCTAATGAAAGTAGTGGTCATCCTAAAAGAGGGGGAAGGTAAATGGTCATCCCAAAAGAGGGGGAAGGTAAATGGTCATCCTAAAAGAGAGGGAAGGTAAATGGTCATCCAAAAAGAGGGGGAAGGCAAATGGTCATCCCAAAAGAGAGGGAAAGTAAATAAGGACAAAAAAATAATTAAGAGACTAAGGGAAAGAATGACATAAATAATTAAAATGATAGTTAAAAACCAAAAAAGAAACAAAGGATAAACATAATGTGAAATACAACCAAATAACCCAAAGGAAATAATGATATAAGTAAAATGAAACTAAATGAAAATGAAACACACAAAAATAAAGAAACATGAGACATGAATACTGAGCAAAATCTATTCTAATGTCTATAACAAAGATGAGCATGCGTAATAGAACCATATGTGTCTTGGAAGGTATCGTGAAGTTTAATTTGTTTGTTATTATGTAGTGTAGAAGAGGAATGGGCATCCTATGATGCCCCAATGGTTGAGTTTATGTAGGTATGGGCATTATAATATGCCCCAATGTCTAAAGTGATAGGTGGATGGGCACCACAAGATGCCCGAACATGTGATGATTGAAGATAATTTTGGTAACATTGTTGTGAAAGAGTATCAATATTGGATTATGAACTGAGTAAAAATGTAAGGAGGAAATATTGAAAATCATGACATGTCTCATGAGAATGACCTATTATATCATGCCACCAACAAAACTTATAAGGGTTGTACCATTTTGGATGAGGTTTGAAAAGATCAAAGCTCTTGGGTTTAGAGGGCAGTAATTTCTTCTTAATTTCTTATAGACTCAAGGGAGGGTGGGTTGGGTTAATATTGATTAAATTAGATGCTCCCATTTGAGTTTGGGGAGGATCAAATGAATTAATGTTATGAGAAAATGATTGGAAACATTCCTTAGTGGTTACTTTAGGTGATATAAACTGAGTATTAATAGATTGAGTAGATGATTTGGAAAGAAGACACGAGGGAATGAATTTAATAGTTTCATCTAAAGTGATAATATAAGTGAGATTATGATCTAAATCTCTAATTATGCAATTTTTTTGACTAATTGGAAGCTAAAAAGAATACATAATTATGAAATTATTAATTTACTAAACTAAGTCAGCTACCTACTAGACAGTGTCAGAAAATAGAGGTAAAACAATGAGGCCAACCACATACTAAACTAATTTAACCCGCTATTGAACTGTGTTAGAAAATAGAGAAAAAATAAATTAGGTTAGCCACCTATTAAACTAAGTACACTAGGGACTTCAAAATTAACCTGATTAATCTAGTTGAGTTTTGTAAAATAGTAAAAAGGTCAAAACAAACTAGATCCACTAGTTCGATCTAGTTGATTATGTGTTATAAATTTAGCAAAGCTAAAAAAATAGTAAAAATGAAACATATAGAAGCTCAATTTAGTTGAGTAAATAGTGTAGAATGAAATCAATCTGGTTAGCTCTATATATTTCAAAATAATCCCAAATAAATAAAATTGACATAGAACTACACATAAAACTAGATCAAGTTAGTCAATCTAGTAGTCTGTGCAGGTACAAGTTTACATAACTAAAATTTATGGAAAGTAGTATAGAATTCAAAAGTTAGCTAAAAGAAAGAAATGAAATTTGCTTTAAAAATTTGACAAAATGGAAATACTAGGCTATTTATAATACACCTCAAAGATAGAATAAGATAAACCAAGTTGATTTAGTAGTTTTTCCTAAGAATGCTGAATTATTGTTTGACTGGGTTGTCTAAGTGATTTTTTGATCATGTAAAGGAAAGAGATAGTATTACTGAATAAAATCAAGTTAGTCGATCTAGATGAAATAAAAATGATAAAAAAAAGGAAAATAAAATTTATAAAAGAATAGATTTGATCAGTTCAATTTAGTTAAGTACATAAAATAAAATAAATGACTGGATTGATTAGTTTGACATAATTGTTTGGAACTAAAAACTTTGCACACAAAAAATATAATTGGGTTGATAGGGTTGATGAAGTTAGAAACCTATGTGTAGAATATAGAACTAGGTTGATAGGCCTGACTTGATTGAAAACCTATAGACACAAAACTATAACTAGGTTGAAAGGTTCAATCTAGTTAAAAACCTATGCACATAATATAAAAATATATCGACAAGCTTGATCCAACTGACTGTAGATGAAAATTAAAAATTTGTAAGCATTAAATTCAGATCAAGTTCACCATAATGTATGCAATGAATTAGGATGGATCTAAAACTTGTCCTACTTATTTTATTCTAAGATCAAATAAGGTAATATTGCCAAATCAATTCATTGCACAACTATTTATATCAGGACATGACCATTTTGGTCTGCTAAACCTAACTAAGAGATATTTTACCATATAACCAAAAATAAGAGGGTTCCAAAGCCTCCAAATAAATGATATCATACAATAACCCTAACTAGGCCTAAAATACATAAAATAAATCTAATCTAGTGATAATTAAAGCTTGTGGAATAAAGTGGGATAACTAATAACAAATATAGTAAAACATGCAAATAGAAATCTACTCAAGTCAATGTAGAGGTAAAATAATTAAGGAGTACAACATTCATCCTACTACTTTATGCAATATCTAATCTACTAAATGAAAGAGTAAAATTAGGAATACTTACCTTGAATTGAACCTATCATGCCTCAATCTCTCCCTTGGCTAATGGTGCTTTGTAAGAGGTTGTTATGGTTTTGTAAGAATCACACTATAAAAATAAAATCTAAGATAAAATATTCCTAATTTTAATCCAATAATTTCCCACAAGACAAACATTTTCCCCTCTAAGGTGAAGCCCTAAGCAATGACTCCTCCAATGTAGAAATAATAGAATTATGAGCTGTAGCAATGTGAAAATTAATGTTCCTCTCTATTGGATTGAAGTTAATGGGGTATTTATAGCCAATGATTGATCATAAACTCTCATTGGAATTTAATCAACAAGATCAACCAACTCAATCTTTTTATATAGGAAAGATAGTTATTTTGGACTTGAATTATGTTGGTTTGGCTGACGTAATTCTATAACATGCACTCAATCCATAATAAGATTGACCTGGATGACATAGTAGAAAAATGGAAAAAAGGGTATATGCTTAATTTATAGCTATTTATGAATGTTAATTTATTAGATGAGTCAATAAATGGGTTTTAAATGCTCAGTGTGTTGGCCAAAAGTAAAATATAGTGGTTTTACATAATGGTGTAGGGACCAACAATCTTGTGAAGTACCATAGGTCTACCCACCACTTTTCTTTTTCACCCTTTAAGGTGTGCACTCAGAGAGATTGAAACTTGATAGGTTCCTATAAGAGAGAACATGTCATTAAATGATAAAGCTTAAAAATATTATGTGTATAAAACTCCTTCTAATACCTTGATGGTGGGTGTAGTGGATTCTTGCATGTGCTTTTTTGGATTATGTTCCAATTAAAAATTCTTCTCACTCAAATAACACACTAGGAAACTCTTATTTCATTCATCTTATTTCATTCAAATAAGGAATTCAAAGATATAGTTTAATTGTGTAGTGGGATTAAAATATTTATATGGTGATCCACACCTAAACTATGGAGAGTGTGTGTATCTAGGTCCCTGAGCTAGAATACATAAATAGGAAAGTGAGTGAAGGGTGGGATGAAATCATATATTCTACATATATATAGGGATTTGGGCATCTAAGATAACCATTCATGTCAAATTTACTTATGATTAGGTCCCTTATAGGCCAAAAGTGACATATAAACACCATATCCACTTATGATCAAGGTAAACACAAATAATGGGCCCACCCCACTAATGAAATCCATACATAATTAAGTCCATTAAATGATGTCAAGTATTTAAAACCAATTATAATATTCATATAGTAGTAATTAACCATCACATCATGTTACCTACACCTTGATTTCATTATGTATCACATCAACATAATGAAATATGTATAAAGATGACATTGATATATTATGTGATATGGATATATATTGCATCATACAAATCATTCATACCATGTTGGGAATTATGAAAATTGGGTCAATCCATCCAATACCTTATGGTGGGTGTAGTGGCTTTCTACTTGTGCATGATTGTCCCCTAGTCACTCTTTTCTCTATATAGGATAGAATGCCCCCTCTCTTTTTAAGATATGGCTTGGGTATTTAATTGGGTATTTAGGTATGGTATAATCAAGATCAATATATGTCTCAAATATTCAATTGGGTAGGGCATACTCAAGTTGGTAAATTAGGTAGGCCATACCGAATTAGGTAAATTAGGTAGGTAATAATCAATGGTATAGGTCTATTACATACATAATATGATTAAGAACTTTATTTCTCATTTTATCTATCACAAATCAAACTTCCCTTGCCAATAACAAAATATAAGTAGGTAGGGCATAACTAAGTAGGTAGGGAAAGAATATGTGTAATCTATAGATTGGGAAGCAAGCTTCCCTTGATAGCTAATAATCTATTCTATAAAGGGCAAGTAGGTAGGATAGGAATGAAGCTGTATATTAAGAAGGAAGCTTCCCATGCCTTATCATGTATGCCATAACTAAGTAGGTAGGGTAAGAACAAAGCTATCTATCATAGCTAAATATTCCATTGATAGCTAAGCCTTAATCCAAAAGCAAAGAAAAGATAGATATTAGGAAGGAAAACTTCCCTTAATAACTATGCCTTACTCCCTTCTTATCTTTCGAGAAGGTAGTCTTCCCTTGATATTATATATTAGGTGAAACAAAGCTAGGTATCAAGAAGGAAATCTTATGTTGCTTTAATACTTGGCATAGATTAAGTATGTAGGGAAAAGGGTGGAAGGGTGGGATTAAATTATATTAATTACATACATACATACATACATATGTATATATATGTATATATTTATATATATATATATATGTATATATATGTATATATGTATATATATATATATATGTATATGTATATGTATATATATATGTATATGTATATATATATGTATATATATATGTATATGTATATGTATATATATACATACATATATATATATATACATATATATATATATATATACATATATATATATATATATATATATATATACATATATATATATATGTATATATATATATATATATATATGTATATATATATATATATATATATGTATATATATATATATATATGTATATATATATATATATATATATGTATATATATATATATATATATATATATATATATATGTAAGGACTTGGTCATATAAGAATCAAGAATCCCAATCCCAATATCGAGCATCTAAATTTATATTTATAGAGATAGGGGTGACTAAAAACTAGTTGAGAATTCCAATCCCAATCCCATATTTGACTTCTCATTTTATCTATATGTCATTTAGAGTATGTCCATAGTAGAACAAATTTCTAGATATATAGATAGGTGGTCACCAATTTGATAGTGTGTGTTCCAATTTGGTAGTCGGCAGAGTGTGTTTCCTAACCCAAATCTATATATACCTAACTTGATCTATAACCAAAATTATCTATGAAGGTAATCAAGGGAATATACCTTAATCCTATGTATTAGGGAGGGGATATTTAGAGCTTGGGCATGGACTAGTGGGCCCTAAAGGAAAAATTAGGGCCCTACCATACTCTAAGTATACCTTAGTTCCTAATAAAATATATCAAAGGATAATTTAGGGATGGAGGCCCCACAATAAATATGAGGATTGTATACATAATATTTTCAAACTTTACCAATTATTGATGCTTTCTCTTTTACATGAACCTATTGAGTCTCAATCTCTCTGAGTACATGCTTTAAAGGGTACACTGGGAAAGAGATGGGCAAAACTTTGGTGATTTGAATGATTATTGTTCCTTTTACCACCACTTAAAACCAATACAAACCCATCCTATATGGTTCTCTAAGATTTAAGACCTCACTCACACACTTTTCTAATCAACTCACCACCCCAAACAGCCCTTACCTAAGAAAAACCCATTTTTACCATTTTTTGAACATAATTAATTGGGTCAACCTAGTTTTTGGAATAATGCACATTATGGGACTAAGTCGACCCATGTCATATTAGCTAAGGACCTAACAACATTATTTCTCACCTAACAAGGTTAACTAAGCTAACTACTTTGGTTAAATTTTTGGAAAGGTTTAGGGTCAAATCAGGATATATATAGCCCTCTTTCACTTCCTTTTTAATAGAGAGAATAGTTCATTTGTGATTATTTATGAATTACATTTTCACCATTCTACTTGACGTATAATTTTTTAGGGTTTCATGCTTCTTAGAGGAGAACCTTTGTCTTGTAAGAGATTTAGATTCACTAGGAGGTCCTTGGCTAGACTATAGTTCATTGTCCATGCTTAACATCTTAAAAAATACACAACAACCACTTACAAAGAACCATTGGCAAAGGGAGAGGTTGAGGCTCAATAGATTCATCTTTAAGGTAAGTATTCCTAACTCTTACTCTTTATTTAGTGGATAGATTTGCATAAATAATGGCTAATGAATGTATTATCTCTACTTTATTAGGATTACCTCTACATTGAGTTGAATATAGTTTTACTTAGCATGTTTATTATTTATGTTTATCCCCCATTTATGCCACAAACTTTAATAAGCACTAAATTGGATTTAATTTATTATTGCATTATTAGACCTAGCTAGGCTTATTGTGTGGTGTTACTTGATTAGAGGATTTGTAACCCTCTCTAGCCATATTATATGACAAGATATCCCTTAGGTAGGTTTAGAGGATCCATATTGGTCATGACCCTAATGATTTAAGTATTACTAGTGGTATAATTATTCAATTTATTTTCTACGAGTTAGTATTGATTTATATAACATATTCACTTTCACTTGAATATAGGGATCACCATTCTAAAGGCCCTATCCCAATCTCAAACTCATCCTACCCAATAAAAAGAAATGGAAGCTTTCCCTACATAATTCATCTATTCCTAGGAGTAAGAAAAGGGAATATTTCCTTTTTGATATATACAGTTTCTTAACCTAATAGTTTTTCTCATACCTAATCACTCCCTTCAATAATTTTATGGTGGGTATAGTGGCTTTATTCCTTTTCTCGATCATTCCTAATAACTCCTTTCTCTATATAGGTTAGAATGCCCTCTCTCCTTTCAATATATAGCTCATTCAATTACCCCTCATCTGAATCATGTGTTTCAATTCCCATTTAATAAGAAGGAATGAAATGAATCAATTTTGCACACATGGAGTAGAGAAGGTCGTCCAGATAATATACATTATCTCCTATATAACTACAATGTAGTATTTTTTCATTGTCACTCTTCATCCTTAACCACTCCCTTATTGACCCTCATTATCCCTAATCAATTCCCTATCAACCCTCATCATCTATAGTCACTCCCTGATGATCCCTCATGATCCCTAATCAGTCCCTCATGATCCCTCTTCATCCCTAATCCCCTAATCACTCCTTTCTCTATATAGGTTAGAATGCCCTCTCTCCTTTCAATATATAGCTCATTCAATTACCCCTCATTTGAATCATGTGTTTCAATTCCCATTTAATAAGAAGGAATGAAATGAATCAATCTTGCATACATGGTGTAGAGAAGGTCACCCAGATAATATACATTACCTCCTATATAGCTACAATGTAGTATTTTTTTCATTGTCACTCTTCATCCTTAACCACTCCCTTATTGACCCTCATTATCCCTAGTCAATCCCCTATCAACCCTCATCATCTATAGTCACTCCCTGATGATCCCTGATGATCCCTGAAGATCCCTAATGATCCCTGAAGATCCCTGATGATCCCTGATGATCCCTCATGATCCCTCATTAGTCCCTCATGATCCCTCTTCATCCCTAATCCCCTAATCACTCCTTTCTCTATATAGGTTAGAATGCCCTCTCTCCTTTCAATATATAGCTCATTCAATTACCCCTCATCTGAATCATGTGTTTCAATTCCCATTTAATAGGAAGGAATGAAATGAATCAATATTACACACATGGAGTAGAGAAGGTCGCCCAGATAATATACATTACCTCCTATATAGCTATAATGTAGTATTTTTTCATTGTCACTCTTCATCCTTAACCACTCCCTTATTGAACCTCATTATCCCTAATCAATCCCCTATCAACCCTCATCATCTATAGTCACTTCTTGATGATCCCTCATGATCCCTAATCAGTCCCTCATGATCCCTCTTCATCCCTAATCACTCTGTCATTGACCTTCATCATCGCTAATCACTCTTTCATCATCCCTCATTATTCCTAGTCACTCCTTCCAATACCTTTATAGTGTGTGAAATGGATTTTTGGTTGTGCTCGATCATCCCTAGTCACTCCTTTCTCTAAATAGGTTAGAATTCCCCTTCTTCTTTCAATATATTCCTTGGGTATTAATTTAGGTATCAAGTATTAACGATATGGTCAGGATTAGATACGAGTATTTAAAATCAAGATATCACTTGGGATTTTATCAGGTAGGACATACTCAAGTAGGTATGGAAATAATGATAGGTAGGTATGGCATACTAAATTAAAATAAGGTAGGTAGAGAATAATCAAGTAGGCAAGGAAAGAAGGATATGTAGGTAGGGCATAGTCAATATTAAGTTATGGCTTTGGTATTTAGGTAGGGCATGTATACACATAATATTTTTAAATTTTATTGATTACTAACACTTTGAAACTTGTAGGAACTTATCAATTCTCAATCTCTCTATGTGCATGACTTAAGGGGTGCACTAGGAAAGGGGTGGGTAGATCATCAGTGCTTCGTAAGATTGTTGTTACTTTTTCCACTTGTCATCTACACACTAGCCTCTTGAAACAATTGAACCCAAGCTTATTCTTCTTAGTTTTACCTATTCCCATCACTTTTTATGTTTTATCATTCATTTCTTGCCTTATCACCCCTTTGGCCTATCGATTGTGCTAGATTGACCAGGTCAACCTAGTACAAATTAGGGATTTTTTCTCTCTTTTGGTTTGTTATCCTCTTGACCAATCTAACACAAATTAGTGAGTTAGACACAAAAACATGCTAGGTCAATCAGGTTGACCTAGCACAACTGACATTCCCAAATGATTTTAGGCTAAGACACTACTATATATACATGGTCATTCTTTACCATTCTATAAAAGTGAAGAATTACATAAAGAAGTATGAACAAACATCTTCTTATTGACCAATCTACTTAGGGAATAAAGGTTTAAGATTTAATACTTTATTTGAAGCTCTGATCTCATCTTATGGATAAGTCTTTTAGATGCTTGGATAGGTTGTGTAGCCTAGAGCTAATTTATCTTAGTTATCCTTACATACCATGACAATATCTTGTGAATCACATTCGCTAAAGGGGAGATTGAGGCTCGATGGGTTCATCTTCAAAGATAAATATTCCTAACTTTATTCCTTTGTAAGAGTAGATAGATAGTGCATTTGTATGATTCTCTTTCATGTATTAGGATTTCATATACATTGATGTGAGTATATGTCTTATAATACATGTTTAGTTTAGTTATTTATTTATTTTATTTGTAAACCCCACTTTGTGCCACAAGATTTGGTGCATACTAGATTAGATTCACATTTATTATTATTATATTAATGAAATATTAGATCATAGGACTCTTTTAGGGTTGTTGTGTGATTGTGTTAGGTTGTAGGATTTGAAACCCTATCTTACATAGTATGTTGTGATAAGTGATCCCCTAAATGGGTCTAGAGGATCCTCATATTGGTCATGCTCTCACTTAAAAATTATATGCTCCCTAATCATAAGAGTAGGTGTGCTCTATCTCATCTAATCCAGGATTGATTTATGGACATGATGCATTTTTGATTGAATATAGGGCATACTCAAGATCAAGATATGGATTATACATTCAATTAGGAAGGGAATAATCAAGAAAGTAAAGTAGGTAGGGAATACTCAATTAGGTAAAGTAGGTAGGGAACACTCAATGGTGTGTATATATATATATATATATATATATATATATATATATATATATATATATATAACATATGTAACATGATTCAAAACTTTGTTTCTCATTATATCTATTGGGAAGCAATCTTCCCTTGTCAAAAATAAAAGCTAAGTAGGTAGGGAATAACTAAGTAGGGAAAGAATATATGTGAGCTATAGATCAAGAAGTAAACTTCCCTTGATAGCTAAGGATCTATTCTATAAATGGAAATTAGGTAGGAAAAGAATAAGGATATATACCGGGAAGGAAGTTTCCCTTCCCTTATCAGGTAGGGAATATTTAAGTGGATAGGCTAAGAACAAAGCTATTTATCCAAAAGTAAGATATCTATGATAGTCATGCCTTAATCCAGAATGAAATCAAGGCTAGATATTAGGAAGGCAAAGTTCCCTTGTTAGTTTTGCCTTACTCCCTTGATATCCATTGAGAAGGCAATCTTCCCTTGATATTTTATTATGTGAGGCAAATCTAGATATCAAAAAGATAAGCTTCCCTTGCCTTAGTACTTGGAATAGATGAAGTAGTAAGAAAAAATTTAGATTGGGATATGGCCTTCATAATGTTGCCCCCATATATCATGGTAGGGCCTCCATTCATATGTTATCCTTTGATATATTGTATTAGGGACTAGGAAATACTCAAGAGTATGGGAGGGACCAAGTTTGGCATTTAGGGCCCATCAACCCATACCCAAGCTCTAAGTGTCCCCTCCTTGATATAATAGATTAAGACACATACCCTTCATTCCATTCATATATCAAGGTGGGTATAGATTAGGTTGGGTATAGGTCAATTTAGGTTGGGAACACACTTTATCAATTACCAGATTGGAACACACTCTCCCGGATTGGTGACCACTTATATATCTATATAAAAATATAGTCTACTATGGATGTAGACACTATAAATCCACACTCTATGGTTCTAGATGTTGCACTAACCCCAAGACAACTACTGGACTCCCTCAGTACCACTTCACAAACATTCAACCACCAAACTTAAGTCACCCTGACTAACTTTGACCATTATAGCTTTGACCTATTGATTACTGATGGTCAACCCCTAACTATCAATGGTTATACTCAATTACCAATGGTCAAATTTTAACCACCTTAAGGGTTAAATATAGCTTAACTTCACCTTATTTTTTATTCTTATCCACTCACATAACTATGCATGTTAAGACTAAAATTAGACAACCTATTAAGACCTTGTTTGAACTTATTATTTCACCTATCTATTCCTTTAGAAAAAGAGGAGGAGAAAGAGAGAGTAAGAATAATTAGAGAGAATAAACAATTATCAAAGATTCTTGTATCAAAACTTATTTTATAGGTATTCTTTCGATAAATCTAGGAAAACTTCCAATGAGCATGGCATCGAGCATAAGTGTTATAATACATTAATCACAACTAAGATACTAACACTCTATCTGAATTGATCTAGGCTCCACAATGAGTTCTCAGTTACTCACCTCAACATTCTTCAAGAAACAAAGCTAAATAGCTATTTTTAGTATTTAGTTCCTTTGTTTCTATCTTGTAACAAGTCTCTAGCCTAAACCCACCTCCCATTATAACTCAACAACCTTCCTAACTAGACCTACCCTTACTTAAGCCTAATCTAATAGTAACCATTGATGGTCACTTAACCATTGATGGTTTGCATTTGACTACCAATGATCACCCAACCATCGATGGTTACCTAATTGTTGAAGGTTCACCCATAATCGTTGATGGTCACTATGTGACAATTCCAATAGCAAGTCAATTCTACCTATCAAGCCCCAAAAAAGTCTTACTTTTTGACTTTCTACCTATTCATAGAATATCAACCTATATTATGAGCCACATCTAATTCATTTAGCATTAATATCTAATCATTTATTTCTATAATTAAGTAAATTCATCTCTTTCAAGCAATTTATCTTTCATTTTAAGAACTTGATTGTTTAAAAGTGTGTATTAACAACCTCCAAGGAAGCTTATGATTCTTGGATCTAGATTTCTAGTTAATCCACCCTACTATCTAACTAATCAACCATTTCTTTAGTTATTTCTTATCTATAGGTTATCCTCCCAAGACAAAGAGGAGTATCTACAACCATCTAGATCATATAACACAAACCAAATCTAGGTTTTACTAACCTCACCCTCCTTTTAAGTTTTATAACTTTCTTCTAAGAAATAAAATAAAATTTATGTGAAACATCCTAGCATAGTTGGTGGGGCCCTTGAGTATTTTCTTAGGTTCATAGTTGCATCTAGGTGCTTCTTCTTTTTGTCTTATACTCATACAATGAAATCAAAATTTTATTTTGGGCTTAAAATTGACTGCAAACATTGATTGCTTACTTATTTTAGCTCACATAACTTAATTAGTCAAGTGAATTAGACATAACTTCTCTCTTATCACACACACAAACCAAACCACTTATACCTAATCAAGCATAAAAATATTAACATAAGGCCTAATTGGGATTTCATCATCTAACGGTCACCTTTCCCAGCTATTCTACTTGGATTTCATCATAAAGGGGAGAACCAACTCAATTCATTGTCTAAGTATAATCTCTGACAATCAATATATCTTGGCTAAACACCTGACACCCTTATCATTTTGGTGTGTGAAGTGAGGGGGTATGACCCAATATCGATCCACATACTGATTTCAAACACATATCCCTTTTGAGAGCCTAACCACAACCTAAAACCAACTATAGACTTGTTTTCTAATACCCACTCTACAAGCCAAGTTGAGTAACACAATTCTTAAAGCTTAAGGCATAAGCCATAATAGAGAGTAAAAATAATCTTAAGATTTAACATGCTTTAGTGTGTGTTTCATTCCCTTGACTTTTTCTTATCTTCTCTTTGTTTGAGTTGTGAGATTGCTTGTATCTTCTTCTTTCCATTATTTGCATGGTTTTAACTAGGCAATAACTAAGATACTAAGAAGATGAAGATCTGCCTCCTAATCATCCATCTTCCTCTTCTCCCTCATCTATGGAGTACATCTTAGGTCTAGAGAGTTATACCCATCCTTATAGAATCCCTAGCATCCCTCAGATGGTTGCCCAAGGTGATGTTAATTTTTCCACTTTTCTAGAATATAACCCCATAACTCTCTAACATTACCATAACACCATATCTCATTGTACCCTTGCTTTGGCTCCACTTATTTACCCACCCTATGGCATGCCATCCCACCTTATGGGAAACAATTCTATTGCCACCATTTATACTCAACCCTTGATCACCCAAGCATCCTCTTCTACCAATAACCCCACTAAGACCACCATCCAAAATTAACTCACCGAACCAGCCAACACCCAAACACATTCTACCCCAACTAAAAACCCTTTTAATATAGGATGAACCCAAACTTTGGGCACCAGTACTCTGATTACCATGGGAGTACCCTTTACTAATGTCACCAACCCTCCTCTTATTTCCAATCAACCTACTTCCACTCCATTCAAGGGATTGGTGGTTCCCATACCTTATACCCTTCCACCCATCAATACCAAAGTTACTACTTATCCTCTATCTACCAACCCAACCATACCTCCAATCCAACCTACATCAGTTCCCCAACATATGACCATTGCACAAAACCTGAGCTATATCCTTAACCCACAAGGGTATGTACCTCTACCTTTGACCCAACCACCTATCTCCACATATTCATATGTGGCATCCTATACACCACCCATATGCACATACTAATATGTGGTAGCTTCACAACCCCCCACCAACTATTTGTATGTTGCACTTACCCAAACCCAACATAATCTACCCTATAACTATGGGGGTGCATAACCACAAACAAATCATGTCAAAATGTTAATGAACAAAATGACTACTTTGGAGTCATCTATTTTTGGTGCCCATAAGCTCTTATCTTATGACCAAATCTAAAATCAACGAATTCATCCTTCCATCCCCATTCGACCTTATCCTCCTCAATGGGAAATTTTGAAAATTTCAAAAGTTTAGAGCAAGGAAGACCCTCAACAACATCTGAGAGCATTTAGGCATTCTTGCTATTTGATCACCTATGATGATGATCTCTTTCTCCATACCTTTCCCATATCTCTATTAGGTTCGGCACTAGATTGGTATAGTGATATTACAAAGCACTCCCTCTTTTATTTTTCCCAACTAGCTCAAACTTTCTTAGATCTCTTTTTCATAAACATCTCTAATAAAGTTTCCATCACTGATCTCTACTCCATTCAAAAAGTTGATGATGAGTCCATAGCTAACTTTGTAACCCATTGGAAAATATTAACAAATCAAATCTCTTTCTCTTTGCCCCAACCTGAGCTGATTGAAATCTTTACTCAGGCTTATACCAAACATATTTCCTTCACTTTATGGGTTTAGACTTATAGGACCATTGATGAGGCTTTCACCATGGCAAACAAATTAGAGAATAGAGCCATTAATGAGGGGAAGTTAAAATTTATAAACAAGAATTCCACCTTCAAATCAAATGAGACTCTTTCTTCGAAACCTAATAATCAAACAACCACTAACATAAAAAATAAGGGAACCATGAATGTGATTGTCCTTAAAAACTCCCCTCTACCCATTGTTAACCAACCTAACTCTTCCACTTCCTCTAATAAGAATACTAGAAACCCAAACCATAACAACCAAAAGTAATTTACTCCACTAAGGGATTCATATGCTTTGGTCTTGGATACATTATTGGAAGAGAATATCATACAACTTCCTCCAATCAAACCTCCATAACAATTTGATTCCTCTCATCCTATACGTAGTTGGTATAAGGAGAATGAATTGTATGCATTCTACCATGTCATTGGACATGACATTAGTAGGTGAAATACCTTCAATAACATCATCCAAAATCCCATTGACAAGGGGGAACTTATGTTGGATAACCCTAATTCACCTCCAAATCAATCACTTAACATCTTTTGACAACCATTTATGAACCATGCCTCTTATGCGAATAATGAAAAAATAGAGCATAATCCTCTCACAACCATGAGGTCCATATCATTAACACAGTTATTAATGAACTCATTATTGAGGAGACCATTGAAAAGACTTACTTTGCTTCCCATCCACTCATTGAGGTAGTGGAGTCACTCTCCATTATTTCAGAAAATGAAACCAAGGAAGTTAATTTTCCCCTATTTCCACTCATCAAGGTATTTGAGCTACCAAACTTTCCTTTAGGAGACATCAAAGGAGATAACCATTACCACTGTATCTTTCTCCTCTATCATACAATAATCACTCTTATTTTAGAAAACATGCCTAAGGAAGAGATCACTCTACCTACCTCTCCCATAGGAGACTCATCATCCCAAACCTTGGAGATTTTAATTGAGGAAAAGGATGAGGTAACCACTTCTCTCTCTCCATCTATAGGTTTGACCTTGGATATCAACATCAAAGGGATCAAACCCACATTTAAGACCTTATCTATATTGGTTCAAAACTTGGAGTAATTATCCCAACCTAATATAGATCATGCCATATTTTGGCACCATCTCGAGCTTCCTTACCTAATCAAGCAAGAGCCTCTAACCACACCACTATTGTCCCAACATTTCATTTCCACTTTTGAACCCACCATCACCTTGACTGAACCTTCATAAACCTCTACCAATCAAACCATAACCAAACCATCTAACTTGACTCTACCTAAAATAACCAAGTGACACTGTACCATTCCAACCAAGCCCACTAAAAACCTTGACATATTCCCTATTCATAACCTTACTCACCCCCCATTGAAATTGGAATTAACTTCACCAAACCTATTATAAAAACCCAAACCAAGCCAATAAAGAAAGTGAAACCACCCAAGATTCAACAAACCAAAACTCTACCTCCCCTTTCCACTTTGCCTTCTATTTTGGGACCTCACCCTTATACCTTAGTAAGGAAACCAATGATCCCAAACAAAACCCAAATCCAACCACCACTTTCATCCTCTCCTGTTTTCACCAAACCTTCTATAACTAAATTTCCCACTTATTAGACATCTACCCCAACATCTTTCACTCCCAAATAGTCCATACCAAAACCATCCACCAAGAATGCTCCTTCACCCAAATATCTTACCATAAAATGTACTCCTAAAAGGGATTCCACCTTAACTACCAAACCTAATACCCCCACACCTTTACCACCTTTGCCTAGGTCTTACTCAACCATCTTGGAGAGGTTATTACAAAATTATTGATTAAATTTTCCACCTATCAAACAATTTGACCCACAT
This sequence comes from Torreya grandis, assembly GCA_037957365.1. Classification (NCBI taxonomy): domain Eukaryota; kingdom Viridiplantae; phylum Streptophyta; class Pinopsida; order Cupressales; family Taxaceae; genus Torreya; species Torreya grandis. The sequence continues at coordinate 3,679,273 of JARHVA010000203.1, read as the reverse complement.
AATCCTAAACCATCTTGGTATAATGAAAAATTAGTATTCTCATACCATAAAACACCTAAGCATGATACTAATAAATTTGAAGCTCTCTAAGTATTAATCCATCAACTGTATCATGAGGATGAATTATTATCAGATGAACCTCTTATGAGCCCACCACTGACCCAAGAACCAAGATCCATCAACCAACACTTACCTACTCCCCCACTCTCATCTCAGAGTGAAGTGGAATCAAATCAATACTCTATCATAAATCTTTCCCAAATCCATACCATCCATATGGTCACACGATCATAGGCTCAACAAAAGGACAAGGGAAAGGCAAAGGTGTCCATTTCAAGGACATATCCCTCTTACACCACCCAATCACCCAACCATCACCAAACACATTTACCTTCAACCAAACCTAAGGTGTCCATCTTGGGTCCTCTCAATCTAACTCATGTGAATCAATCCAATGAGTAGTTCTGAAACAACTTCACCAAACACAAACAAAAATGAGTTTGTATGAACTAATCAATACCTTGCCCCATCACCTCTAAACAATGATAAAGGCTTTGGTATCCATATAGGTCCAAATAGAATACCCAAAACCTCTATAGGACTTTATTAGAGATCTTAAACATTCTAACCTTTTTATCTTGAATGTATCAAAAATACCCTCCATCCATCTAGATGATCCAAATCCTCCCCTCTTCATTACCACGTACATCAACCAAACCCACATCAAGAGGGTTATAATTGATGGAGGAGTTATCATCAACATTATATCCTCATATGAATACAACCAACTCAAATTACCCAAGAATATTATGTCAAAAAACTTAGTGGTGCTATGATCATTTAATGATACCATGGCCACAACTTTAGGAACTATTATCCTTCACATTCTCCTAGGACCCAAAATGCTTCTTGATACCTTCTACATAGTAGAATGTGAGTTCCAATACAACATTTTTTTGGGATTCCCTTGGTTTTGTTCCATGGGATATGTGTCATCAACCTTGCATCAATGCATCAAATTTGAACATGAAGGTCAAGTTGTTACCATACAAGCTAGCCTAAGTCCCTTTACATCATGTAACATGACGTACCAACCCAATGACATTATCCTTCCTCCATCCAATAAGCCTCATTAGTAAAAGATGAATCCCCATATTATTTTACCAATAAATCATCCACCAGTTCATCCATTGTTACCACCCAAATCCACATAACAAATACCTTAGAATCAACCTTTTGACATCTTTCATTGGGGGAATATTGCCTTTTGACACTAGACACTTTTCCTACTCCCGAAGAGTATGGGAGTCTTGACTAACAACTTGGTTATGACCCCAATATTAGAGTTATTATTCCTTTTAGACCCTCAACTTATCAAACCAATTTCATCTAGGGGGACTTGATAAATCCCTTGACACTTCTGCCACCTCGTTTTCACCTCAACCATTCATTTCCAGTTTCAAAAAATCATAGAAGACTATGTTGATGACCTTAGGAAATACAAATGTCATAAATATCATTTTGCTATTCTTAAGATTATCTTTTAACAACTCATCCATTACCATGTCCACCGTAACCCTAATAAGTGCATATTTGGGGTCTTGTTAGGAAATCTCTTTTGGATTTATCATCTCCCTTCGAGGAATCAATGTCAACCCTACCAAAATAAAATCAATCCTTGACATGCCTCCCACCCACCTCAAGAAAATCTACATCTTGTAGGGGAAGCTCCAATCCATTCATCACTTTATCTCTCATCTCTTGAATTGATGCCAACCTTTTCACCACCTTTTAAAGAAGAAAGTCTCTTTTAAGTGGAATAACAACTATAAAAAGGCCTTTGAATCACTTAAAGAGTAATTTATATCTTTACCCATTCTCATTCTTCCTAAGGAAGATCAACCTTTTTACCTTTATGTTTCCACCATTAACCACTCCTTAGGGGCAATGCTAGTTCATAGGGATGAGTAACATAAAGAGTAAGTCATCTTATACATTAGTCATATGCTTGTAGAGTATGAGACTTAGTACATCCACACCAAAAATCTTTACCTCACCTTAGCCTTTGTGGCCACCAAATGTTTCCATTACCTTCTCAACCATAAGACCTTTGTCATAACCAATACTGACCCTCTCAAGTATATGCACTCTAAGCCATACCAAAACCAATGATAGATAAGTGGCTCATGCTCTTAACTAAGTTTGACCTTGATTTACTCTAATAGAAGTAAATTAAAGGGTAAGTAATTTCTGACCAATTGGCTAAAGTGATTAGAAGACAACTGGCCTCCTCCTCTTGAGTTTTTAGATGAGTCCATTGTGACCCTCTCTCAATCCCACTTCACCTATCAAGTGACCATGTTATTCGATGGATCAATGTGTCAATGTGGTGGGGGATTTGAAATCATCCTTATCCCCCTTCATGATGAACCTCTTCCTTTATCCTTCAAGCTAGATTTTAAATATACTAAAAATATGGCTGAGTAGGAAGCCTTAACGATAGGTCTGCAAACCGCATTAGCCTTGGGATTCAAAAAACTTAGCATTTTTGGTGAATCTCAACTTGTGGTAAATTAAATAAATGGATCTTATAAATATAATAATGATGTTTTATAATGGTATAATAAATTATCTGATGTACTCTTAGTATAATTTGAATGCTGCCATATCCAAATAACTCCATGATCTACCAACAAATTTGCCAATATGATGGATTATCTCATTTCCAAGATCCCATCTACACCCTTTGACTCTAAGATATTTTTCATTATCAATAAACTTATCAAGCATTATTATTTCAAATTAGACTCTCCTACCATCTTCAATGTGGAGGAAAACCAACCCAACCTTTGATACCAATAGAACTTTGACTATCTCAACCTTACCATCATCCCTTCCAACCTTTCTAGGAATTATCAAAGAGAATTTATCTAAAGCATCTCATGTTATACCATACTAGGGGGAATTATTTATAAAATTATCTTTTATGGTATCCTCTTTTGTTGCCTACACAATCATGAAAAATCTCATGCTATCAAAGAAATGCATGATGTGATTTGCGGAGGTAACTTAAGTGGTCTAGCCGTTGTTAAGTGTATCCTTCACCTTGGCTATTATTTCCCCACCATTAACTAATATTATTTTTATTATGTGAAAAGTGTGTCAAATGTCAAAAACATGCTAATTTTCATCATGCACCTAGTCATAGTCTCTAAGTATCCAAGGATCTCTGACCCTTCTCATAATGGGATTTAGATCTTATTGGTGAAATTAACCCCCATTATTAATAAAAACATAATTATATCATCATGTAACATAATATTTCACCAAATGGGTATAGGATATTCCTTTCATCTCAACTAAAGCTAAAAATATGGTTGATTTTATCAACCATCACACTATCTGTCATTTTAGTGTTCATAAAATTACCATCAACAATGGCAAATATTTCAAAAACAAACAAGTCCAAGGTCTTTGTGACACATTTGATATCAAGTTAAGTTTTTCATTTCCCTATCATCTATACAAAAATAGATAGGCTAAAGATTCTAACAAAACTCTCAACAACATGTTAACTAAAATTATTAATACATCTGGTCAGGATTGGCATTTACACATCCCCTTTGCCTTATGGGCATATTGCACTAGCATTCAAACCCCTAAAGGTACTACCCTTTTATCTCTTGTGTTTGGAGTCAAGGCTATCTTACCTCTCAAATTCTAAATTCCCTCTCTTTGCATATCCCTACAAGATCTCATTTTCGAGAATGATTATCATCAAGAAAGTTTATCCCAACTTGATCTACTTGACAAATGTCATTTAGCCACACTTACTCATCTTCATGTATATCAAGAATGAATCAAGAATGCTTATAAAAAACACTTTAAAGTGCATGGATTCAACATCAAATATCTCATCATAGAGGAAAATCAACATGTCACCAATATGGAAAAAAATAAGTAGGGACAATTTTCTTTCAATTGGATTGGAGTTTATATCATAATGCATAAGTATGGATCATGAGATTATCGGTTGTCCTCTCTTGAAGGGAAACTAGAACCTAATCCCTTAAATGTTTTGCATCTATGTATTTTCTTTTGTTAAACAAGATTAAACTCACCTTTTATCTAACTTAAGCTCATCCCTTATTTTCATCGACATACATCCCCTTATTTTAAGGACAACTAATTAATGTTGAATCATGCAATTATCTATTAAAAACTTTACCTAATATTGAACTTGGGTACCATGGCTCAACCCATGGCATGGTCTTCATGGTAATTTATATCCCTTTATAGGATGGATTCCCATGGTCATTGGTAGTTAAACCTCTTTTACCCATCATTAACCTTCTTTTTCCCTAGTTTTACCTTCATAAAGGTGAACCTTTTAAAGCATATATAATAAAATACATGGCAATAAAGAAATAAAATCAATCAAAAAATCACAAAAAGCCAAAACTCATATGGGTCATTCCAAGCATTCACAAACTACTCCCTTGAAGGATAGCTATAAAAATCCTTAAATAAAGCACACAAACTTAGACCTCTCCCTTGAAGGATGGCTGAGTAAAGTATTAATCAAAGCATAATAATTCATGGGAATCTTAATGCATCGATCAAATTCCTAATCAATAGACCCATTATCAAAATAAAAAACAAGAATTTTTTTTAGAAGCTGCAATCGGCTTTCAGAAGTATGCTTCCCACATCGATCAGTCTGCACTTTATATGACATGGAATTCTTTATACTATCTCTTTTAGTAACCTACCATGGAGGCATGCTAGGTTCACAAGAAGGTTCCATTTTCATCCATATCCCCTTTATACACTCTATAAACAAGGGATTTTGAGCTTACTTTATATTATGTGATCAAGATACCTTTTTTAACTAACTAACAAATGCTAATACAAAGCATTCGAAGGACATACATTCATATGCTAATCATACTTTGGTTTTTTTAATTCCTTGCCTAAGAAGAATCATCATTCCTTCTTATTTTCTCATATCTAATTGTTGATACATTCATTACAACATTTGTCTATTGATTAGCCTATCTCCCTCACATTTAGTTTTTTGATCCAACTTACTTTATGTGTCTTATGATTCAACCACCTTCTTTTAATCATATGCAGCTCATTAAAAATATTTCAAAACCAATTATGTGTTTTATTATGTGTTGTGCCTTGTTTAAGTGTTTTTAATCAGAATAACATCTTAGCCATCATAGTCAATCATAATAATATATAATCCTCACAACATTACCTTTTCTCACATCATAGGTCAATAAATCATCACATACAATCTACCTCAACATGTCTCTACTCAAAATAACATCAATATCATCTCATTTAAATAACCAATAAAACCAAATAATCTTGAGACATCTAAAACTATTCAATCATACATCATCCACATATGTTATCCATCACATGCCTATCTAGGTAAGAAAGCAAAGATTCATCCACATTTCCAACAAAATGTCTCATCATAACAAACATCATCATATCTTAACATCATGAACATCACATAACCTAACTCATAACATCATAAACCACCTATCACATCCATATAACTATGATCCATTAACCCATAACCATATCATGAACATCAATTACATCTTAATCATCCATAACCATAATAATAATCACAAACATCATGGCCATGTCCAACAAAGCATAAAAATTATCATATCATAAACAACATCCATCAATATTGAACATAATTTATGAGCATAAATTAAATAGCCACATCATCACATAAACCATAACATGATAATCATATGAACATAATCATCATAAACAACATCGCATCTATTAACACAAACCATAAACCATGATTACATCTATATATCATGAGCTCATAATCAAAATAAGATCATATATATAAATAATGTACATGTCTCTCAATAGATATATACATATTTCTACATTGACTCATAGGCTAGCATAAAAATCATAGAGTACATCAAAAGTGCAAAGTCTCATCATAATCTAAGACCCTGAAGCACCACTACCTCCTAGAGCCTATCTACCTCCTATGCTTGCCTACCCCTATAAATGCAACCCAAGGACTTGGTATTGTACTACTAGACCCTCTAATGGTCCTGACTCTATACCTACCCCATTTGGGCTCATCTAGTAGACTTTTCATAACCAAGGCCTCATAGAACCAAAGATCCTTAACTATCACTACATATCTTTCCATCAAGATAGTCCCTAGTGGTCTTGTGACTACTAGTACTCTTCTTATTTTCCTTAAAGAATCTCTCTCCTAAGTAACCATGGCTAGCTAAGCCCTAACCTAATCCTCTCCTTAATAAGAGTGGCCACCTAGCCCTATGCTACATCCCTCTCTTGGGTCACTAATTCTAAGGATGCCTATGCTATAATTAGTGCCACCCATGCCTAATCTTTCTTAGTAATCAATGCCTATCTATCCAGGTCATCCACATCTCTTTGATCACCACCCCCACCTTTATATCCGTATACATGTCCTACTAGTCACCATCACCCCTAAAAATGACTACATCATAATGTACTAGGAACCATGCATGATACCCATCAATAATTCTTACATCATCAATCTCAACCCTCTCTAGTAGCTCTTCATAATCAATAAACACATCCTTAGGCTATGGAACAGGAAATGAAAACTCTATATCCTCACTCTTGTATCTAGGGAACTCCCTAGGGATATCCTGTACTAGTCCAAACTACCTCTTCACCCTATGAAAAGGGATAAGATCAATCTCATGATCTTTCCTCCTAAAGATCTATTTGTAGTTATGTAATGATAATGTGTGTTGAGCATAGCTCTCCCATGTTGGGAATCCAATAAATGGGCACCAAATCACATCTCCCACAACCAGTTCCTCTAGTTGATTTTTGTACCAATCTAAGTCTTGATCACCTACCTTGGTCCTATGAGAGCATAATCACCTCTTCACCTCATATATCCAACCTTGTAATCCATATAAACAAACCCATGCCATGGTAGTCCTCTAGGTCTTAGTACCTTGATGTGATTGTATGCCCAACACTATAACACAAAACCAATGTTGATCCCATATCTCTTATGAGCATGGTATCCCCATAGCTCCAAATAGATTTAAACTAATAATACTGATGCCTACTCAAACACCATGTGAGCCAACCGCATCTCCACTAGAACCCCCAACCACCTCCATGCCCCATGCTCTGCCTTGACCCCTCTACATCCTCAGTCACCACCCAATCAACCTCACTCAAATCACCTAATAAATCACTAAAATCATAGTAACACACCATCACCATTTTTATTGCTTGAGTCACAAGGTAATCACTAAAGGTCAAATGCACAAATAAATAACTAAAACCCTAGGTGGTCTTTTTACCATTTCCCCTTCTAGGGATGATGTATGACTATTGATGGTTAGTAGGTGACCACTGATGGTTGACCCTAACTATTGATGGTCAACCTCCTTAAAATTTTCCAGCCTAACTTATCATTTCAAACATGATCAAAGTATTCATTACCCACTTCTACCCTAAAAATTACCAAATACCTACCATTGGAGTACCCATTATCCACCAACTAAATAACCAACCACATAACCTTGATATTGGTCATGTTGGCCCAAATTTTACATGTTTTATGATGACCTTGCCTTGGTCACTTTGACTGATATGACTACATTGCCATCTTGAATAACTTGAACTCACACTAATTTTGTGTAATGACCCAATCATGTCTTCTCAAGAGCACTTATTACCTTGGATACCTGATAATATACTCACCTTGCCTAGGAGACTTGCATTTATGAGTACAACTTAACTACCACTCTTTAATACAGTCGCTGGGTCTACTTGTCACTTGTCATTCTAGTTTTAACCTTCATTTTATCCAACTAAATGAACTATGGTAGTCGAATCTATGCACAATATGTGATATCACATTTAATCACATTTTGTACACATTTTTGCACCTCAATACCTAATCCAACAAACATAATCACCCACTTAACTACTTATCAAACTTATACCCAATTTTGTTTCACCTCATTAAATATTGGTTTGAGTGGGAACACCTCCTCCCATGCTTGAGGTAGCCAAACCTTCGAACCAACCTTTCATTTTTTTTGCAACTTGTGAATACAAACTACATAAAAAAAGGGGGGGATGTAGACACTAAAAATTCACACACTATGGTTCTAGATGTTGCACCAACCCCTAGACCACCCCTGGATCCCCTAGATACCACTTCATAACCTTTAAAATGCCAAACCTAAGTCACCCTGACTAACTCTAACCATTCTACCTTTTACCTATCAACCATTGATGGTCAACCCCTAATCACTGATGGTTATACTTGATTAACAATAATAATCCTTTAACCACATTAAGGGTTAACTCTAACTCAACTCCACCTTGATTTTTTAATCTTATCCACTCACATAATTATGCATGTTAAGACTACAATTAGATGACTTATTAAGAACTTGTTTGAACTTATTGTTTCACCTCTACCTTCCTTATATAAAAAGAGAGGAGGATGAGGAGAAAGAAAGAGGAATAATCATAAAAAACTATCAATTATTAGATATTCTTGTATCAAAACTTATTTTTTAGGTCTTCTTCTGATGAATCCAAGAAAACTTCCAATGAGTGTGAAATAAAGTACAAACATTGTAATTCATCAATCATAGCCAAGACACTGATACCCAACCAGAATTAATCTAGGCTCCATAATGGGTTCTCAACCACTCACATCAACATTCTTCAAGTGATAGAGATTATTATCTATTTTTAGTAATTATTTTATTTGTTTTTATCTCATAACTAGTCTCTAGTCGAAACCCACCTCCCAGAATCACTCAACAATCTTCCTAACTAGACCTACCCTTACCTAAGCCAAATTTGATAGTAACCATCGATAGTAACTTAACCATCAACTATTTTCCCCTGACCATTGATGGTTACCCAACTAATGATGGTTACCCCACCATCTATGGTTCACCTCTAACCGTTGATGGTCACTATGTGACAATTCTAACAACAAGTCAATTCCACCTATCAGGCCCCAACCAAATACTACTTTCTGACTTTTTACCTAATCATAGAATATCACCCTATTTTTTGAGCCCTATTTAATTCATTTATCATTAATATCCAATCTTTTATTGCTATAATTAGGCAAATTCATCTCTATCAAATACTTTTTGTATTTGATTTTAGTGTCTTTTGTTATTCATGCAAGCAATTTATCTTTCATTTTCAAAACTTGATTATTTAAAAGTGTGGATTGACAACCTATAAGGAAGCTTGTGCTTCTTGGATCTAGATATATAGGTAATCCACCCTACTATCTAACTAATCAACTATTTTTTTAGTGCTTTCTTATCTACAGGTCATCCTCCCAAGACAAAGAGGAGTATTTACAACCATCTGGATCACAGAGTGTAACCCAAATCTAGGTTATACTAACCTCACCCTTGTTTTAATTTTTACAAATTTATTCTAAGAAATAAAACAAAATTTACATGAAAAAATGGACATACTCTCAATAACATATAAAGAAAATGAGAATTACACTATGGGGTGGGGATTAGAATTTTCAACTAGTTTTCAGTCACTCCTATCTATATAGATATAAATTTAGATTCTCAACTTTGGGATTGGGATTATTAGATTCCCAAATCCCAATATATAATGTAAGTAATACAATTTCATCCCTCCTTTTGTTTGATTTTCTACCTATTCATTCTAGTCTAGGGCTCTAAATACACACTCCCTCTATGATTCGGTCATTGACTGCCATATAGATCTTTAAATCCCACCAAATAATCAAATGATATCTATGAGTTCCTTATTTGAGTGAAAGAGGATGAGTAAAATAAGATTTTATTTTGGTATTATTTGAATGATTAAAATATGGAATTTGAACATAATCCAATCAAACAAAACTTGGAAGATACTACACCCACCATCAAGATATTAGACAAATTGATTAAGGATGAGGAGGGAAGGGGAAGGAGTGATTAAATATGTTTAGGGATGATGAAGGAGACATTAGGGTTGATAAGGGATAGTGAGGTTCAATAGAGGAGTTATTAGGGATAATGAAGGAGTGATTAGGAATGATGAGGGATGGTGAGGATCAATGAGGGAGTGGTTAGGGATGATGAGGGTAAATGAGGGAGTGATTAAGGATGATCAGGGAGTGATTAGAGATGATTAGGGATGATGAGGGACAAATAAAGAGTGATTAAGGATGCTAAGGGATGAGGATAAAGTGATCAGGGATGAGATAGGTATGATGAGGATGTGAAATTAACAAAAAGTGGTTATTTAATGTGTGAAAGTCATCAATGTGACCTATGTTATCAAAATCACACCACTTTGGCTTGAATTTAAAGTGAGTGGTATGTAAACTTCAATTTGACCAGATTAGGAGTCTTAAAAATTATAGAAAGTAATCCAAAAGGTACAAAAACCTAAAAATGACTATATATTTACTAAAAATTGACATCAATTATAAAATTTATGACTTGAAATCCCTAGGTTTAATAGTGAGACCTTGAAAATGCCTAAGTACTGACTAGATTGGATTCTGAAAAACTATATTCCAAATCATAAGGCATGCAACTATGAGACCAAATCTATCAGATGTAGAGTGACCCTAATTTATTTTATTTACTAAAATAAATTTAAAGTATAAGGAATATAAATGTAAACTTATACTTAACATTTATTTCAGCAAACCATCTTCCCCTTTTAATAGACATTTTCTTCTTTTTTTGTGCAATGTGGAAAAACATGTATACGCTATAATGCGTATTGACTATGTTCACCAAATAAAACCCAATATAAGAGGTATTTTATTCATTTTTTTATGTAATGTGAAAGTAGCACATATATGTTATAACATGTATGCACTTTGATCACTAAATAAAACCCATTTCAAAAGATAATTTCTTCTTTTTTATGCAATATGAAAATAATACATACACACTATAATGTGTATAGATTATTTTCACTACAAAAAAAGTATATGCATATAGTTTTGGTAATCCCAAGCCTAGTTTTAAATAACACATATACGTTATGGACATTACATATACGCATAATGTCTATAACAAGTACATATTATGGTAAATGTCCATAAAATTGTCTCCAACTACATGAACTTACCCATTGAAGTCTCAAAAAATGAACATTGAATTTTATTGAGATACAATTGTAAATGTTTATTCAATAATGGACATGATATTATACAATTTTTCATTTGGCACAACATACAAATTTATTATTGTCAACAATCACTCATGGATGAATAAATTTGCCAACAATGCATCAAAATTGGTATTTCCAAATTTTTATTATTTATATAAATGATATATGTTGGTTGGTACATATCATGATCCCATGCATATGGTATGTGAAGACACAATAGAAATTCAAGAGTACATCATTTGTCATGAGAAATAAAAAATGAGTTCATTGCAAGAAAAGTATGTAAGATTGCATCAAGTAAGGTCATGGATAATGTATTCTATGTGAAATTGAAGGCTACATTTATTTAATGAATAAATAATAATGTAGGAGCAAAATTTTGTGCACAAAAAGTAAATTTTTATGTCTTATTATGCTTCTAACTCAATTCAAGGCATCTCAACAATAATCTTCTATTTGATTTTAAATTTCTCATTGTCTAAGGACGTAGAAAATATAAGTTTCTATAGTCTTAACATGAGAAATAGAAGTATAATCCAATCCAAGTCTAGTTACACTAAGAGGTATAAATGAAACTCCATCCATTGTAAGTCCTTTATCTCTATGAATTTTATGTGCACTAGAAAGTTTTACATTAAAGTGTTTCTGAATTATTAAAGTTATTCATTATGATTATTTTTACAAAGGCTAGCTACCCATTTCTATGGACAACCAATATATTTGAATGTGAGTTGCATATATATGTACAATTTTTTTAATTTGACAGAGATAAATTTTTAAATCACTAAATTTTATAAACAATAAATAAAGTGTTTTGTTTCTATGTAGGCCTTAAATGTTTCTTCAAATCCGTTCACTAGATTATCTTGGATATCATAGCTACTAACAAAGAGCTCAACTAAAATATTTTATTTTAGTACTTTTTTTGGGTACATAAATATACACTTGTTTCATCATATGGATAATCTTATTCATCAATTGAATCAATTTTCTCTAGGAGAAAGTGTAAGCATTTTTTTGTGATTGTCAACTTTAAATTTTTTTTATAGAAAATATATGTAAATGTAGGATCACTTAGTGGTGGATAAAATCATTTGTTGTTCACTATTGATTGAGCTATTTTAAATATGAACCAAAGTTTTAAAGATCGATTTAGAAGTGAAGGTTTTTCCTATACCAACACCACCTATAAATACAAGGTACAATGGATTTGTAATGTTGTAATACTTTTAAAATGTAATATCTTTTATGATTTATTATTGTTTTTTGTTCAACATCCTCATTTGTTGTATTATGTTTCATTGTCTATTAAGAATGGATGTTTACCAATATCAAATGGTCTTATTTTATTATTATGTGTTATTGAATTTTGGAAAGGGAGATCAAGATGCATATCATATATTTTAGATGAATTATTTTAGCTCTTTTTCATTGAAAATGATGCATCAAAAGATTAGATATCAAACTTAATTTGTTGATAGAAGTTAATGTCACCCCACTTTGAGCTAATGTCATAAGCAAATCTTGACTTATTTTTTATAATGGTTTTGTGATGAAATGTGTATGCATTATTCCATGATAAGAAACCATATTTTAAAATATATTCATTTTTAGAAAGTGAAAAATATAACATAAGACTTTCTCTACGATGGTTCTCATTATTTAATTATTTGTTGTAATTGACAAAGCGTATGCCATGTGGATTTGATATTGTTTATATTTTTTTTCCATTTTTATTTTATGAAAAATAAACTTTAACAAGGTATATTTTGATAATATATGTTAGACATGCAATATAATAGTATATAAAAGATCAACACATAATATTTTTAGAGTAGTCAGGGTCTTAATAAATCAATATTAGACATTTTATAACTAATGTGTGATCTTTGAAAGTGGAAGTATTTATGAATATAATTTTTCTTGAGTTATTCAATGAAATGGATAGAATATTATTTGTATTTTTTTTGTGTGTAAACACTTATTGAGAATTTAGAATCTCATTTTCTAATTTACATATCTTTTGAACATCATTAAGATGGAATGCTAAGTGCTCTATGTAAAGTTTTATAAACTATTTTATCAGTGATGTATCAATTCTTTTCATATATGAGATATAACAATTCTTTTTTAATATGCATTGAGAAAAAACTAGGCATTTGTATTTGCTTCCCATAGTAGAATAATTTGTTTTGAAAATATATTGTTGGATATTTGTAATGGTTTTCTTTCCAAAATTTTAGGTGATTTTAAGATTATTCAGATCACCTGTATATATGCAATTTTATCCATGATAAATTAATTTTGAAAAATCCAAAAGGAAATAGAACTTTAATACTATTTGTTTACAAGAACTAAGAAAATGATATTTACATTTGCAATAGAAAGTGTGTCATTAATGATCTTTACATGGGTCAAGTATCTTGCAATTTTTCATTGGTCGTAAAGGAAAATTATATTTGAATTTTATATGTTTGGTATTATTAAATTTTTTTGTATGGTGATGTTCATGGAATTTTATAATGTTTGGAGAAAATGATTGAATGTTTTATGTTATGTACTTGTGAACAAAAGATTCAATGGCAGGAATTTCACTATTTTTATAAACTAGCTTATCCTTGTTTTATATCAACCAATGATTATGAGCATTGACTTTGATTTGAAATTCAACATAGAAAAATAAGTCAATAATACATGAAAAAATGTTTTATATTGACAAACAAGTGGCCTTAATGCAATTAATATATATTTATAGTAACAAGTGCAAGTCATTAGGTCATTTCTTCTTTTAAAAAAATCATCTTTGATACAATCAAATTATGTATTTTCCATAGCTGATGATCACTTTCATTTTTTTGTGACTATGTCAATGTAACTGCAAGATGATTTTAACAATGCTTTGCACTAGAAAATGTATAAGGACATAATTGACATATCATGATTTTTTTAATTTTTTGCAAATATTTTGATGATATAAGTATTTTATTGAAATTAAAGTATCCAATATCATATCTTAATAATATTTACAAATTGGGTTTGTGTTTGACATATTTTGCTAATATTTTTGGGTATTTTAATTTTCCTTTTCTAATTCAAAACCACATGCATCTATCAACTTGCTTAATAATGATCTTAATTGTTTTAAAGAAAAGGTTGGCAATGTGGTAAGTGAATATATGGTCACAAATCAATAACTCTCATTGCATTTTTTTTGTATGTGATTTTTTTGGTCATGAGGTTCAACTAATAACAGGCTGGGAAAATTTATTTCCCTTGGAAAATTCATAGTGGTTGTTTTCTTTTAGCCAAAGTAATTTTTATCAATTTTTTTTGGAGGTCATGATTCCATGCTATGTCTATAAACATTTAAATAAAAGTGTCACTAAAATACTCTCTATTAGTTTTGTCATATATAGGACCATAATCAAGTGGAGTTTCATCTCCTTGATTATAATCACATTGATCATAGAAGAGATGGTATTGGGCCTGGTCTATTTACACATTTAACATGCGATACATTTTTATTTAGAATAATTATTTTACATCCTTTGTGATGACACTTCCATGTAAATTTCATGATTGAAAATTATTTTTATATTATAAGAGATGATTTAGCTCAACAACAATAATTTTTTTTTTTTTATACATCATGGTAATGCTATTTGTAATATATCAATGTTTGTTAGGACATTAATTATTTCTCATTTCAATCCAAACTTCAGTTTCTTATATGAATGGTGGCTAATTTGTGTAAATTTAAATCTAAGTGAAACTAAGTTATCTTAAAGATCAGACATAACAAACACAAATGGAAACAAAGGATTCAAGTCAATATGGCTAGGTGAAGTAAATTTATGAAACATTTCATTTTTAAAGTCCTGAAACAAGTATAAAATATTTTTTAATTTGTTATTATATAATTTGAGCTCTGTTTATTTTTATTCTATTTAAAAGTTTATCATATTGAAATTTGAATGTAGCTATCTACATATCAGGGAAACATTTATTGGTAGGTGTGCGTGTGCGTGTGCGTGTGTGTGTTTTGATTTTTTTAATGTAACTTTTAGACTTTATTTTCATCTCTTGATTATTTTATATTGTATTTGTTAGAGGATGAAGGGAATTATTGGTAATTAGTTTAGATTATTTTTTATTATTCCATAAAAATGATAGTAATATGATGTCTTAAAAAATGTATTGACGTGTCCTCTATTTAAATTTTTTTGTTTTTATTTAATATTGGTGTGTCTTCAATTGAATATTTTATATAACATAGGTATTTGTCTAAGGATGTTATTAACATACTATATTGTTCATACAAAGTTCCAATAAGAGGTAAATTTTAAGAGGTTAAGGCCAACATACTACAAATAAAATGATATAAGATCAAACACTTTCTTCCTTAGCTGTACAAAAATAGAACAACCCAAAATGAATGATCTCCTGAGATTACCCAAAAAATAAAACAAAATAATAGAGCCAATAGAATCACACTCACATTATAATGAGAAATGGTTCATTACAAAGGACCCACATGGATTTCCAAAAATAAAAACATTGTATATTAAAAAAACCACCATTATATAACATTATGCCAAAATAATAATGGCACAAGAGCTCAATGTGTGTTGAAATTTAATATTTACAAAGGGAGATATTCATAATACCAAGGCTATCATCTATGTTATTTTACATTCATTAATATTAGATAAAGTGGCCTTTATTTCAATTTCAATCTCCATTAATGGACATTATAAGTGTGACAATTAATATAAATAACTGCATGCCATCATAATGTTATTCCAACATGAAATATTGTTTTATTCCCAAAGATTACATTTCAAATTAAAATAATTTCCAATACTTCATTATTTATAAGAAAATAGTTATTTCCTGATAATCATAAAATAGTTGAAATATTTAGGAAATTATCTTAAAATAATAGAATCATCTAAAAAATAATAATTTAAAATCAAAACAAATTATTTTTAAAAACAACTATATGCCATACTCTAGAATATGACACATGCCACATAGTTTTTGTAAGAGATGAAAAATTTATTTATTGAAGTGAAGGCTATATAACATGCCTTTAGCAGGATAATAAAAAGACAATCATTTGATTAAAATTTTTATTTTAAATATTTTGGCTAAATAATATTTTGAGGGTGTGATGTAGATATTTATTTATTTTATATATTTTTACTTGTCAAATTATATGGTTTTAAGGTACTTTTATATTTTTCAATTATCAATTCATTTTAGACCCTTATTACCACATTTTATCTCATGCTTTGTCCTTGTTCTGCTATGTTTTAATTATTTCCACTTCTTCCTCATTTCTCTTTCTTTTTTATCTATGTTTTATGGGGTTATGGACATGTTTCCTTGAACCGTACTATGTATAGTTTTGGTGTGGGCCTTTGTGACTCTTATTTTAAATTCCCCATGCATTTGTATACCCTTTGGTTATAACATCCTACCTATTGTGTTTCAAATCACATGCCAATGTGGTTTTAGTTTTAACTTGATATATCTATAAATATATAAGTGAATATAAGAAAATGGATAGACATGTGATGAATTAGTAATAAGTGAATGTTGAGAAAAAGAGCCAAGTATTTATTAAATATATATTCATAGGAGGTTTAGTGTAATATTGAATAAAGATTTGTAGCATTTTATCTTTTTTTACCAATTTTTCATGTTAGAATGAAAATTTGTATTAAACTATGACTTGCATCAACAAATTACTTACTGAAGTATATTGAGCATTTTTTTTCCAAATTTTCTCTAGGAACCTAAAAATAATGAATGGATAAATTAGACCCTCATTTATTCCCTTATTTATATTAGTTTGTGATGATTTTTAGGGTCATGTAGAAGAAGAACAATTTCCTAGAGATATACATAGACTAAAAAAAAGAGAGGGAGATTTTGAAAGCCATGGAATCGAAAAACATGATATAAAATCAAATTTTATCAATTATTATCTTGTCATAAATATTAATCAAGATGTTTATACGAGTGAGAGATAACATATATAAGGTTGTGCACTCTTAAAAACTATCTATGTTCATTCTATATTTTTTGTGTTTTGTTTGACTTATTTTTTGGACCATTTGTATATTATCTATTTCTAATGATTTTCTACAAATTTGTCATAAAATAAATTTTATTCTAAAAATAAATATTTATATTTATTATTAAATATGGAATAATTTTTATAATAATTACATATTTTATTATATATGACTAAATATTATTATACTTAGTTACATTGTGTATGGTAGCCATCCCTATTTTTCACATCAAGCCCTAAGTTAAAATTCTCCATGCATCATGAGATATGCAAAGGCCTCAAGCTTGGATAAATTTGATTTACTCCAACATAGATATTTAACCCAAGAATAAAAAGTCTTCATCTTCTATATGATATTGTAGCCCAGGCTGGTTACATAGATACCTATCTTATCCCCAATCTACTGGATAACATCATCTTTATTACTAATATTTTTTTCCTCTTGGCCAAGCTATTCATCAAAAGGAAATTTTGGTTGTTTAGATTTTGAAACTCCTCCAAACCTTTCCATTTAAAATTTTGCATTCTAGAAATAGATCTCTATTTAAGGTAATCCCTGACCATGTTTCCACATGCCTCCTTTATGTTAGCAGAGGTTCTTGGAAAACTCCTGAACATACTAATTATATGGATAACTTGTATACTAAATGAAAAAACACAATATATGTTAGTAATACATATTTAATAATTCCATTAGTTACTAAGTTGAGCTCATTATATGAAAGACATGCAAAGTTAATATATATAGAACAATTGGTATAAACCATATTAAAAAAAATAAAGATATTCACAATACTCACTGCACACAAATCATAAGTAAAAGACATATAGGAAAAACATTAATAACATTGTATTAATCTCTATCCCACATCAAAACCATATTATATTATAAATGAGTGCTATATATATAGTATTACAAAAGTTTGTCTCTTCATATTCTAACCTTTCAATATGCCAAAAGGAAAGAATCTTCGCATTATTCAATATATTACCTATGCTTACAAGGTTGAATATGTATAAAATATTATATAAAATACAAAATCATACAATTCACACACTTGTGCATCTAATATACCTTGTGATTTTATAAATCCTTGTTCTTTACCCAATACTTTCCTAGACTTAAATTGTTGTCTCATCTTGAGACAAAGCCACAACAATGAATTTTGATCTGAATTTGAGGAGATGAGCTATAAAAAAGAGTCGTAATTATTGTTCCAGGTGATGTTTACCAATTTTCACCCTTTGTTAACTACTTAGCCATCCTTTTAAGTTTTTAACTAAGTAACATACTAGCCTATTACCCTCTCATGTTTTCAATAGACTAGAATAACTAGGTGGCCACCCTTTATGGGGTTTCAACTAGCCTAGCCCCACTCTTAATGCTTAAGGCTATCTAAAAAAATTGAAAAAATATTTGAAACTATAATATTGAGGTGCACATTACATACTAGGTAGGTGGTGGTGAAATAGGAAATGGTTGCATAGTTATTTATTATTGTGCTTGCTCTAGTTAGTATGTTGTTGATCCAATTAGCTATGCAATGTATGGTGGTGGAGGCTATTACTAATTAGTGTCTACTTTGGGATACACAGTAATATTTTTATACTATAGGAGCTATTGAAGTTGTTGTGATGGAATGAATTGGAGCTAACCCATAAGTTAAGTAATTGATAGATTGATCTATGATAGATATTACTTTAGCATATTCTAATCCATGATAAATTCGTACACCATAGTAAGAATTATGCACAATGAGATCTATATTACCATCATATTTTGCACATCTTCATCCTCTATGATAATAAAAAGTGTTTTAACATTGGATGCCTTAAGCTGAATATCCATAATCAACTCATCTAATTGATCCACATGCCTTTGATCATGTAGGCCAACAAATGTAGTGCACAATATTTCATTATGCCAATCTTAATTTCTTTGCATGGTGGCATCCCTCGAATCCAAAAATTGATTGAGGGTATTTCTCATTGTATTCGAAGTAGCCATTTGATCATCTATTATAACTTTGGATTTATTAATTGTTGTGAAATTTTTTTGAGCAGTGACCAATGAAATTTTAAGGCGATACTTCCAATTCAACATTCTTTGTGTGATTTGTTTCCCTTTTTGCATATAAATATCCAAAACCTACTCATATTATTCAAATAGTTCATGAATTTCCTTTATCTTTGACCTTATATTTTACCCTTATGTTTGTAGTGATTGTAATTATTGCATAACCAACCAGTCCTTAGTGAGTTACTTTAGTAAGGCTATGGGATGTTTTTCCTTAGACATCACTTGATCACCTAAGTCTTGTATGACCAACATTGGATACCTATTATTAATTAGTTGGCACACATTGGTAAGCTATCAAATCAAGTCTACATTATCACTTTGAAGTTGGAAAACTTATTGTTCCAAGGTTGAAGCCTTTTGTGAGATGAAATATTAAAATGTAGTTATATTTTAACTCTATTTGGTTAGTGAAAGATGGGTAACATCAAAATATGTTTCTATTACAGTGGTATCAAATGCCATGGATGTAGTTGGAAACATGACAAGGGCTAGTGTGAATTGATCCAAAGGAATTGAGAAAGTAGTGTACCAGGTGGATGATGTGGGAACATTCCATAACCACTAACTAGTGATCTATGATTTTAGATGTGATGCCTCCTCCTATGCACCTATTTGTGTCTCCAACTTGTGATATGATACACACTTTGATTTTTATTTATCTTTAACTTCTTTTTCTTTTCTCACTTGGGCCTCAAATTTAACCTTTGTCTTAGCATTTTATTTGGCTTAGGCCTTGGCTTGATCTTTGGCCTTAGCCTTAGCTTCAACATTGGATTTCACCTCAGCCTTAACCTTAGCTTTAAAATGAACTTTGGATTTGTCTTTGGCTACTTGTGTTTCATCTGCACACTTGGCTTGTTCTTCTTACTTATATTGTTCCTCTTTGGCTTTTTCGAGCACCTCTTGTTCTTCCTTATTTTATTATGTAGCATGTGCTTCTTGATATTTTATTTGTGCTTCCTCTTATTCCTTTTTATATACCTCAAATTATTTAGCTAATTTATTATGAGCCTCTACTTCCTTGGCTTATTTTCATACACCCTCTACTTCAGTAGCATGCTTCTTTGTAGCCTCTGCTTCTTTAACTTGCTTCCAATGCTCTTCCTCTGTAGCTTCTTGTTTTCATTTTTATTCCTATGTAACTTAATATTGCTTGAATTGGGATTCTTATGCATCTACTTGTTTCTCCACTTCTTTCTTCTTTCTCTCAATTGTCACTTTTCTTTATTTCCTCTTAGCCTTCTTTCACTCCTATGGATCTATTGTTTCCTATGCACTTTTTATTTATGGCTCTAGATACAATAAAGTTATTTATTTATCATCCTCCATGAATTATGGTGTGTCAAGATTTATAAATTATTGTGTGTCTTCTAATGATGTTGATTACACAAATATACTTTTACACACAAATATATTTTTCCTAGATGTGGGCAGAGGAATGAGTGTTTTCTTGAACTTCTTCATAGCTTGGGTTTGAGGTTATTGTTGTGCTATTTATGTTTATTGCTCACCACTTACCTATGTGGATTATAAAAAGGATGCGATCCTATCTTTTATTATGGGAGATAACTTTGTTGAAGGATGAGTCCTTGGTTTACATGTTAAGGCTAGAGGTGGAATTTTTTGTGTAGGCTATGCTTCTTGGTGCACAACAAAAGATCCCAAAATTGGATCTTTATGGAATATTTCATCTACCAATTTATTTCAAGATGATTATTTAATTATAGTGTCAATAATAATTGAGGGATAAGGTTGATTAATATTGACCTAAATGTCTTACCTTACCTAATTTTTCACTTGACAAGTGCACATTACTTTCCAAAAAAAGAATTCCTTCTCTTCCTCTTGTTCATATACTTCATTACCAATATCTTCTAGCATGGTCTACAAGACTTCTTTCCCCTCAACTCCCATCTATGTAAATTTGTACTCACCTATTATATTTGGCACATTTGTATGATCCAACCATGACTTTGTGTGACACGCCATCTTTTTGGGCAATGGTGGTGAAGCTCTCCATGTGGGTTCCTTCCTTTTGCCTTTATCATGCTACGTGAGAGATGTTAATGGTTATGGTGGTTCTTGTTGACCAAATTTGACCCCAAGTCAAATTTATCAGCCCCCTATAGTTTCAAAATTTCATGTGGTATTTATCATGGTCATGCCACAACCTATATGGTCCCTAGAGTCTTCATTTAACCTTGTCATAATTGTTTAAGGTTAGTTTGGAGAAGTTAAGGTAATTTAATGTTAATGAGGAAATAATTAATGTTAAATTTGTGTAATAAGTGATTTAGGGTTGATTAATGTCATTTTATGTCTTAAACATATTTTCATAACATTTCATGAAGTTTTAGAATGTTTGAGGTTGATTTGTTATCTCTAAGGTGGTAAAAATGCATGAAAACATGATTTTTTGGCTAATTATAGTGTGTTTCAAAGTTAAATAAAGGAAAAATTTGTACCACACACATTAAAAATAACCTAAAGTAGTTACATAACTATTAAACCTATTAGCATGTCATAGAAAGGTCAGTTTCTTGGATTTCAATGCCACTTTGAGGACTTAGAGGAACTTGTACAAACTTTTAAAGTCACTTGAAAGATAAAATATCTTAAAAAAATAATTTATAATTATAAAGGTAATAAAATATATTGGGAATAGGTTTCAATCTCCACATTTTTAGACATATTCCTTTCTCTCTCATATTCCCATTTACAAGCTAGTGAAGGCCAATTTCAAGTAGATGGTACAAGAAGTACATGTAGAGTTTGGAGATAAAATTTTGGGAAAATTATGGGATTATAATTTTTATTTATATTTGTGATATTAAATTTATGAGCAATCGTTAGGAGCCCAAATTACATTTTGAGAGATCAAAACCCCATAGGCTGAGTTTAGAGCAACTCAAGAATAAAATGTGAATTCATGGATACTTGAAATCAATTGGATGGTTTTATCAGATGTTTTTATATTTATAAAACATTTTAATTAATAATAGTGGCACATATGGATGTCCTTTTGGAAAGCAAAATGACTCTTGTGCATAGTTTTAAGTGACTATCATACTTTTATGCATTTATAAGTTTCCCAAGTGATATAATGCATTAGAATGATTCTCCATGGTATTATATAATCATAAAAATATATTCATACCATATTATCATTCAATTATTTAATACAAGTCTCAAACTAGTTGTTTCTTTACTCACCATCTTAGACTATGTTCTGTGCTTGCATAGTAGTTGAGTTGAAAAGGTTTGAATGTGCATTTAAATGAGTGTGAGGATTGTATTATCTTGATAATATGTTTGTAAAATGAGAATAAATAATATTTAAAATTCCACAGTCATGTATTTCATATTTTCCAAATGCTTTTACATAGGTTGCAGACCATCTTCCATAGGCTTGTAGGTGTGTCATCCAAGAGAATCAATGTTGTCAACATTCAAAGTTGAATGTCTCAAACATGAATCAAGGTAATGAATTAAATTTGAAAATATTTTGGATTGATGGACGCCTCTAAAAGTATTTGAATACAAGAAGTGGCTACAAAGGCCAATCTTAAGTACCTAATATCACCTACAGGACTCCGATTGCATTGACATATAGATTATATAGGTCCTAATGTGCCTTGAGAATACTAACAAAGTCTATAATAAAATGATATTGAAATAAATTATAAATATATTTGGCAATTATAAATTATTTTGGTATAATATTTATCTTTCAAATCCTCAAAACCTAATACATAGTCAAATTCTTTCAACATCAATACCTACAACTAGCCTACTGAACATGTTGCATTAGACAGTGGTGTGTGATGGAAATACAAAGGTTAGAGGGAATTGATAATTTTTTATAGACTCTCAAAATGAAATAGGTGTCATTAATATAATTTTCACCCTTTGAGGAGATGTAAATCTCTCCTCATGCAAGTGGCACAATGGAATCACCTCTAGGCTTGTGGGCAACCTAAGGAATGAGGTGAGTCTCTAGATAGGTCTAGCTCCATTGACGTACCACTTTGGCTTGAAACTACTATTAAAATTTAGGGGGTGAAAATGGAAAAATATAAATGAAATAAAAATAACCTAAGGGAGGTGATACACAAAATTAATTGATGACATCCAACCGTATGCATATTATACTTGAAATCAAAGGACAAACTAAGCATACACTTCTCCAATCTTCATCTTCTCACATCAATGATAAATTATGGAGTTATCAATGAATGTTAAAATATATGAGGACTAAACAAGAGGAATTTAATGGTACTCATTAAAATAATAACTCACTTAATCTCTGACATCTCCTAAAACACTTCACATGCCCTACAAGAAGAAGCTGCAAGTGACAACTTGCTAAAGAATCCATAGTCTTCACTAAGAAAATTCAATATTAAAGTAAATAAAACTATTAATAGTAATGGAATAGGTAAAAATTAGTAATTTTATTAATCAAAATGTATAAAAATGATTAGGGCTTCACCATACTCAGGTGGAACATCCAATATAATGCCAAAATGGCTAGTTCTTATATAACTTATGAGAGAGAAGAAGAGAGAATTCAAAGGGTCACAAGGAATATTGTAAAGATGATCAAAGGAGTTAATTGTGAATATGGAGAGGGTATGGTATGAACCATGAAATTTTAGGAGATACAAGTGCCAATCCAAATCATAAACTTCATGAAAAGTGGTAAGAAAACTCCTCAAGTGGATAAAAAAATTACCTTCATGATTAGAGCTATTTGAAACTACTATATCTAACTAGGAGTATTAAAAATTATTTCAATGGAATGAGAGTATATTATACATCCATATACATTCATTTATTGTATGCCTGGTCATTTGGAATCACTTGGAGAGAAGAAATCATCTGTTGTCTAGAAAACTGCTCTTTTATGCACCCTACACACTTGGCTTCCAAATTGGCATCATTTTCTCATGAAAATATATGTGAGGAAGTTAATTAATCCTTTAAATTACATTCATGGCATTGGAATCATCAGGGGTGCCTTAAATTCATCCCACTTGAATTTTTCCATCTTCTTCACTAGCTTATGCAATATACCAGTTTTGATTGGCTAAAATGAAAAAGATGGTTTTCAAACTTAAGAACTTTATAAAAGAATAAAATTAATATAATAAGTTATTAAAAGTCCTAAAACTTCTCTTAATTTTTTTTCATCTCTTGACTCATTATAGAACCTACAAAACACCCAAAATATTAAAAAAGAGCCTATTTTGTACCATGTCTGTATAGTTTCCTACAACTAGTTAGCATGTGAAGTAACTTGAGGGAGTAATTTTAAACATACAATATATATTATGGTAAAAATATTCCATTTTATTATATTTCCAATCTCACTTTCTCCATCGGGTCCTGGTTGAGGGATTAGTAGGGTTTTATACTTATTTTTGGTCTTAAGCATTGTTCATAGAGTTTCACATCCAAATTTCAATCCAATGCCACAAAATAATTATCTAGGACCCTCTCTATCTTCTCCAAACTTATTTAGTTACCATGAAAATAATTATAAGATACATGAAAATTCAAAGTTGCTCACTCAAACCATTTTCTTCCATTTACACAAGCCATATGTTGGTTCCAAGCCAAAATTGGGTTCTTGTGTAACCTCTTTGCTCTCCAAAGGATTAAAAAAATATTTAGGGGCATAATAAACATGTCTTAACTGATTATAGAACATAATTAATGTTAAAAAATGGGATTGAATCTCCATTCAGCTTCTAGCCCTTATTTTTGCTTACTGCCTGCATATTAAACTCAAAATGGATTTTTTAAATTTTATCTACTTTACAATAGTTACAACACCTATGTATACACACCAATTTTTTTTCAAATGAGTTAGAAGTCTCACTAGGATCTAGAGGTGGAAGTGACATCTCATTTGAATTCTAAGCCTAACTCTACCCTTAAGGCCTGACTACAACTCTTGGTAACTAGACCATTCTGTTGAGCCTCACACTTTATAGCTTGGTTTCTATGATGAAATAAGTGTCATACAAATTCTAAAGAAAAAAAAGTACCCCCTATCTAAGACAAAAAAGGGGGTACTTCCCCTATTATCTCAAGAAAAATAAGTATTGGAAGAATTTATTAAATTAATGAGGACCTCCCCTACCAAAATTCAACACTTGGATATGTCAATAGACCCCTTAACCTCATCAAGATCCAAGACAAACTCCTTCAAAGGTAGACTGTATGCATAGGGTTTCTCTAAGGGCTATGAGCTCCCTACTTGGGATCCTTAATTTTATGGAGATTCACCTATGAGAGTGTATGGATTTCATAATGATAATAATTAAGGTTATCTAGGCATTATATATCATATCAACCTCCCTTTAGCCTCTTTGCAAGCACCTGATAACAAGACTAAGTCTTTGCCCTGTGTTTGACTATAGGTGTGTGTTGGGTTTATTTATGAGGTCTATATAAGTGATTTATCCATTGTTTATAGTTTATGGAGTTAATATAACATTTATTTAGATGATTTTAGTTTTGGTATATCATCCAAACTCTTTTTAATCCATCATAAGTACCTTTAGCAACAACTGAGTTTCCCACTGTTAGCTAACTGGGACACCCTACTACAAGGGTGTTATGGGCTTGAAAATGGCTCAAACATGATGTGAAAGGACAAAAATGAACCTTATATGTGATAATTTATTTAATTTCATAAATACTCTCCTTTTCAAATCTCAATACACCCTTTTAACAATAATTCTCTAGGTCACTGTTTGTTGACTGAGACATCTGCCTGTTTGACCCCTGCTGTAGGTGTTATATGCTTGTAATGAGATTAATCATGGTATTTAAAGGACTTTATGAATATATTGAGGTTAAAATGTTTATGATACACTAGTAATCATATTTTAAAATCTTAAAACACTAATTTGTGTATCAAGTTCTAGGTCATTGCATCATACCCTGCTGTAAGTGACTTTTGGCAACCTGTGTACGGATTGGGAATGTCCATGAGCTGGTAAACAACATTAGGTCATCCTATTTCAAAATATATTGATGCCATGGATGTTAATTTTAATCATATAGATCACTCCTTATATATTTATAGTCCTTATTTGTAACTTTAATGAAAAAAGGTCCTTATTTGGTCTTAAACCTGTAGACAACATTAAAAGAATTCAATGTTTTTAAGGCCATTTTAGACCTTAAAAATATCCTCCTCCACTGCTCATTATCCATTCCAACTTGATAGGTATATTTTATTATGATATGGATCCAAAAAAAAGTCACTACAATGTACCAAAGTGTTGGTAGACTCATTTTATGACTTTTGTAAAAAGGTCTCAGACCTCTATTGTGCTTTTTAAAGGGCAGATAGTCCTAAATAATCAGATTGTGCTTGAGGTTGATTCTCCACTTGTTCTTAAAGTTTAGTCCTAAAAAATTTGGTCTTTTATGATACTTTAACTTACTAGGATCTCAAAGAGGATTTCACACTTGACTCAATTTCCCATAAGGCACTTTTATGCTCTGTTAGCACCACCTGTAGGTGCATATTTTGAATTAAAAGTAAGTAGATAGTTAGTAGGACTAGTAAAATGGCATAAAATTAGGCCTTAAATGGATTATAACTTATCCTCATACCTCAATATGAATTATTAATTATAAAACACCTGAAATAAGTTCCAAAACATTTTCTACAATGTGGATTTGAGCTTCATAGCACTTGGAACAAGGCAAACAACATGTTGGATGACTGTTCTAATATGGTGGAGACATTGTTTTCTTATCAAACTATGGGGTTGTGAGAAAAAAACCTATAATGAGGTGATCCTAATTTAATTTAAAGATATAATACACCATTTACCATTCAAATAAATCTTATATAGAGAACATAACCTTCTGAAAGTAGTGAAAATGGCTGAAACTACACATAGTGACCTCATCTTGCAAAGTGAGTTACTTGGACTATCAAATCAAATCCAAATGTGAAAAAAATAATGGATAAAAATTATAAATATGAGTCAAAATAATTTTTAATAAATATCAGTAGCTATATTGTATAGACTTCTCTAAACCAAGGCAACACTTGAAAGATGCACAGATTGATATGTAGATTTGCACATGCAACTTAAAACTGATGATTCATAAATCATAGTTGATAATTATAAAAAATATTTATATGAAAATTTGAGGTATATAAGTTTAAAAAAACCTCCCAAAATAAATCTACCTAAAAATCTTTCTACTGGCCATACCAAGTACAAACATATAAGTCACTTTTGTATGGAAAGAAAGACAAAAATGGAGCAGAATAGTTTTGTCTTAGAAGTGGAACTTTCAGATCATTCCAAATGTGGATTTGAGATAATAAATATGAAAGGGAATTCCTGACCCTATCCCACATGGCACACTTCCCAAGGAAGCTGCATAAATGCCATTTTCTCTCTTTTGCTCAAGAAAACTACCCTTTTTTCTACATAACCTACCATCTTTCATTTTTTAAAGTTAATTAAGACTTAAGTGGACACATGGGATATGAAATCATATATTTGGACCTTCACATTTCCTAAACAACCCGTATAAAGTATTAAATTCTTTATTTTTACCCTTAAAATCACCCAAAATAACATGAGAGCCTAATAAAATAAGTGGCCAAGGCTAATATAACATTGAATGGCATAAAATGACCTATAAAACACCTCATGACATCATATTACACCCCATATAGACCTATAAATTCAATATTTTACTTATAGGTTCCCCAATTGTACTAAATGGTCAAATTTGGTCAATAATAAGACCATTGGAAAGTTTGAGGATTATTTGAAGTTCTAGAAAGCACTATACATAGTCAAGACTATTCATATCAACACCTACAACCACATACATTGAAGTGGTATTGAGAAAATGGTAATGTTGATAAAATCATAGGACTTTAGGGTGTTGAAGAATTTTTAAACTATGCCAAGATTTTGAGGAAAGTTTCATATTTCAAGAGAAACCTCTTCAAACACCTAAGTTGGTAGGCATAGACCTAAATTCATACATAGGCAAATAGTCACCCTTAAGTTTGTATAATAAACTTATGGTTTCTCAAAATTTTGAATAGTGATATGTAATTTATTGAATTTTAGAAAAGGGATCAAGTTTTTGAAGTCATTGGATGAAGAGGAAGTGACCAACAGGGGTTACAAAGTCATATTGTGTACACAACCAATGTATGAAACTTATAGTTCTACCTACTCATCAAAGGTGGTTACCTATTTTAAAGGTTTGATGGTATGAGAGAGTATAATGTTTTAAGGTGATTTATGACATTATCTCATCAAAATATTATACTCAAACAAATAAATAAC
Organism: Torreya grandis; assembly: GCA_037957365.1. Classification (NCBI taxonomy): domain Eukaryota; kingdom Viridiplantae; phylum Streptophyta; class Pinopsida; order Cupressales; family Taxaceae; genus Torreya; species Torreya grandis. The sequence continues at coordinate 3,650,547 of JARHVA010000203.1, read as the reverse complement.
ATAAACATACCCTGCTCTAAACCCTAAAATAGTCTTAAGTGTATGCACAATCTTGTATAGGTAGTAGGATGAGATGATGCCTAGTCAAAGTAAGATTAGTTGAAGTGAAGTTGGGGTGAATGGAATTTTATAAATTTAGGATAATATTAAATAAATATAAAAAACTTTCATGATATTAGATACCTCCTGACAGTGAGGTAACAAAGCACATATAGTCTATTACGGTCTCTTAGGCAGTTTGGCCCAAAAACCCTAAGCCTAGAGCAAATAGAGTATAGAGAGGTTTTATGAAATTAATAATTTTGAAATATATTGAAATATGTTATGGGAGGTTTATTATACCTCATTTAGGTGTTTTATGATCAAATCAAATGTAGGAAATACACCTATAGACCTCATTTTTACTCAAACCTAACAAAATGCTTCCTACTAGCCCAAGAGGCTAGTTTCTCTTGCTTGGTATGGAAAACACATGATGTATGGGACCCTAATATTATATGGGATGTTAAATATATTAGTGAAATGATAATTTGTGGATTTTTTTGGTGGTTTCATGCCCTGATGTTCATGAAGTATCCTTACGAAGTTAAAGCAATTTTAGGTTGCCTATGAGAGCCATAAGGACCCTATGAGAGAGAAATTAATATTTATGACTCAAAATAGACAAAAATAATTTAAAAAAACCATTAAAATATTAAAAAATCCCCTAAAAATCATCCCATGCCTTTGGTTTGTACATTATCATATGAAACTGTACAAAATAAGGCTAAAATGACTATTTTTTACTATTTTATAGGTCCATATAGTGAGTCTAAGATTCAAATTTGATATGGAGGTATTTTATGATGTTTTATAACTAAATAACACACTTTTTTTGGGTTTGAAATGTGTGTGGAGGTTGTATAAGCATTTTTCACTCTCTTGGTAGAGAGGCCTAATTAAGGCCTAGTTAGGAAAGAGAAAGGGAAGAAAAGGACATATCCACTCACTCTCAGAACATGAAATTGAACCTAAAGATGTAAATACATAGATACTGATTTAAAATTTCATTATATTCTAAGGATCATCTGTAATTTTATCTACATAAGTAGGTTTGTGCTATTTTAGGGCTATAAAGAATGAGGCCTAATTGAGGCTTTTGGTACATAACAACTTGTTGGTGCTATTTTGAGGCATTAAAATAGATTTTTTTAGGTCCAATATGGTAATAATAGTACATTAATAAAGTTTAAATGAGTGAAATTAATTGAAATGAAGTTTTGAAACTTGTGTGCAAAATAGGCCTAAGGAGATGAAGAGTCCTCTAGAGACCTTGTAAGAGAAAGAGGTAATGTGTCAAAGAGAGCCTATTTGGGTTAGTTTATAGGTGTAAATAGTATATAAAATAGGTAAAATAAACTGATCTAACCATAAATAAGGCCACTTATCCTTCAAAATATCAAGAAGAAGAGGAGTTTCAAGAATCTAGTCAAGGTGTCAAGAAACATTTCAACTCCCACACCACTTGGAGGGTTGGAGAATCTGAAGAGGATAAATAAATGTCATATAGGACATATTAAGTTATTTATCTAACTCATATCTTATTTATAACTCATATGTCACTTATCTACTCTCTCTCCTACACTCCTCTTCTCTCTCACATTCTCTATATATTGAGCCACTTTTGGCTAAATTTGTATCCTCCACCTAAGTATGGAGAATCCATGATCATTTACAACCCATGAGAAATAAATAATGATATATTTTACCTTATCCATGTGTTATTTCAATGTGTTTTCTAATTAGTTGATCTTGTTAGGTAATAGTTTTTCTTCCTTAGCATGTTGTCCTTGTTTTCATTCATACTCAACATTCAAAATTTGTTGCAAGTCTATTGAAGTGTTCTAATGAAGTTTTTAATGAGATATAGTGAGTTTTATTTCCACAAGTACTAAGTAATGACCTTGATTTTAGTCTTCCTTTCTTAAGTTAGCTTCACAAACCTCCATGATAAATACTAATACAAGGGTAGTTTTGGAGTAATGTCATGTGTAGGTTAGGATTTTGCTTGAATTTTAAATGTAATTAGTTTTTAGTGGTCAAGTTAATTATTGACTCACCTTTTTAGGATAGATTTAATTTATGTTCTCTCTCTACTTTTTCATCCAAATGAGCAAGTAGTTTAGGTGATGAGATTCAATAGACAAACTAAGGGAGCTAGTCCTTAAATATAGAGGTTTGACTCACATAGAGGTCACACATAAACTAGAGTCAATACCATTACATAGCTAAAGTTGAGAAGGATTGAATCACCCTCTCGTAGGGTGTAATTTTGAGCTATAATAGTGCCTATGGTTTCTCTTGTTATTATCATTGTACCTATTTTAGCATTGGTTGTTGTTCTTTTGGGGGAGTAGATCACAAAGGTGGCACTATCCATGCAACTAGATCTTCTTACCTCTAAAATTTTACTTGTGCATCCAACATTATGATAAAAATGGTATGGTGATCATAGTTAGATTTGGTAACTCATTCACCTTGGTATATATGCCATTGTGTAGTTTTGTAATCGATGCATGTTTCCCCAGATATTGCATGACATCTTGGGGTACTCTGGGGTGTATCTTGATCAAGGATAGAGCCTCAGTCCACCATGCATTGATATTCCCAAATTTATCATAATATTGACCTATTTTGGTTCATGTAATATTTTCAAATGTGGTAGTAGGCCAAAAATATGAAGTTGGATTGATTAGACCTTCTAGCAATTTCCACTATGTGAAACAAAGAAGTAACACCAAGAATTGATATTGGAATGTTTGGAAGTTACTGGTGAGGATATTCTAAATGTTATTATTTAACTATGAGGCTAAAAATTAGGCTAGTTGAAGTCCTAATTTAGGTGTATCATGTGATACACAATATATATCACCCCTTTTGTTACCTATTTGTCTTGATTTATAGTTTGCCAAAACCTCTTTGTAATGCATTCAACCAAAATGTGCACTAAATCATCATCTATTAAATTAATTGGTTTTCATTGGCCTACCCTTTTTGAATACTTCTTTTTAGTATCTAATGAATTGGTGGAGTAGTTGGATTATAGGGGAGGATGGGTTTATTACAAGTTGGGAGGCCTGTTGCCCATGCCAAACCTGGGCATTGATCAAAATTGTGATATATTTGGATAAATGAATAGACCCTTCATTATATATACTCAAAAGAGTAAGAATTACCTCATAAAATTGTCCAAACATGGGCATATTGATCAATATTTCTACATTTGAGCCTTGTAATGGATGTGGGAGCATTAGGGCTCCTACTTGTGTGAATTCTTATGGACCAATATCAAATAAATTATCTTCTACTTGATTGATTAAATCAAAGGGGTTGGGGTCATTATAATTGTTTTATTAGAGACCTAATCCAATATCCATCTCCTCTTTCTCTGCATATGTAAGTGGAATAATAATGGAGTTCTCTCCAGGGTTTTTGTTTTGGATTGAGTTGAAGACTTGCATTTTTTGTTCTAGTTTTGAATGGTAATTTCTATACAAGATGATGATTTGAAGGTAGATCATAAAATATTCTTGTTGGCATAAAGATGTAATATTTTTGTGTTATTCGTGCTCTTCTTTATATAAATTTTATCACCTAAATCCATGTGGTCAAGTCTTTTAAATTCACTGAGCTGGTTGTGAACAAGTTCTCTCCCAAAAATTAACATCACTTGATGTTGTTTGATATTACAGTGACCCTTTTAAGTCTAGAAACCTTGATTTATCCATCGATGTTTATTTGATGTGAATTGATATCCTTTCAGCTATCCCCTCTCTTTTATGATGCTAACTATCAGTTAGCTATGTAATTCACTCTAAGATGGGTGAAATATATTCAATTATCTTATCATTAATGGTATTGAATTACTTTTATCCATCTTTTCACCATACTTATCTTGTTAGTTCTACTTTTTCAGACTCATTTCATGACCATCGTGTATTTGATTCCAAGTATCCTTCCTATAAGTTATCTCTAAAATTTGATTGTATGTTGTAGTTGTAATTTCTCCTTATTTGTTATGATGTGAAGATCACACTATAAAAACAATCTAATCCTATAAAAATAAACAAATGCATAAAAAAACATTAAATAAAAACCCTAATCTATATGGTGTCACTTGGCACCTTCTCTTTTTAGCAGCAAGAATGATAGAGACTAATGATAATAAGGCTCAAACCTACATCCATTATCACATATTGGTGTTATGTTTCCTTACAAATTTTTTAACATAATGGTACCCTATGGTGAAAATTCATGAATAATGTAGGGTCCCTTCCATTTAATGCATAGTTTTCTTGGGAATGCCTTAAACCAACTATCATACAACATTAACAATTATTCTGCGTGAAATTAATTATATGACAAGTTTCAATCATGCCATGCCTTCTGGTTTAACTTGTGAATTTATTGCTTCCATTGTTCCTTTTGTTGACTTCCTTCCATTCTAACCAAGTCTAGTAATCTTTAATTTAAATAATCTTGGTCACCTAGACTCATAACCATTGGAATGCATATAATCAGAATAATACACTCCATAGGCATTATTGCTTCAAGACCATAGACAAAATAGAAAGGAGTGAAACATGTGGCCCTCTTGTAGTTTATTTTGTATGTCTAAAGATTCACAAAAATGTGATCCTCCCAATCATCCCTTTGCACATTACATATCTTTATTAACATTTTTCACAATACTTTGTTTGACACTTTAGCTTGTCCATTTGCTTAAGGATGATAATCCATGTTCTTATGGTGTGAGATCATAAACTCCTTAGTTAGAGTTTTGATAGTGTTATTGAGGAAATGTATTACTCTATCACTAACCAACTTTATTAGGCATCCAAATCTTTTAATAATGTTTTCATACAATAATTTGGTAGTTTCTTTTGCACTACAACTCAGGGTTACAGTTGATTCCATCCATTTGGTGAAATAATTCATCATAGTAATAATATAATACACATGAATTTGTTTTCTTGGGGGTTTTATAGGTTCAATTTTTTTGATTCCCCACTATTCAAATGGTTGTTTTATGAGCATTGGTACCAAAGGCATCTCATCACACTGATTTGGATTTCCCACTATTCAAATGGTTATTCTATGAGCATTGGTACCAAAGGCATCTCATCACACTGATTTGACTTTCCCATTTGCTGACACACATCACAATATTTGGCTACCTCGTACGCATCCTAAAATAAAGTTGATCACCAAAGACCACCTTGAAAATTGTTTTTGGCAATGGCTTCACCTGTGAAGTGATCCCTATAATTCCCTGGTGTGTTTCTTGAAGAAGCTGAGGTTGTCCATGCTCTAATGCTACTCTAGGTAGCCATCATATTTCCCTATCTTATACATAAATATGTTGACTAGATTATATGGGATAACATGAGTGACCATTTTATTTTTATCCTTTTCTATATAATGTGTAGGGAAAGTAACTTGCTCCAAAATGCTTGTAATATCCTCCATGTTATTTGAGATTGTAGCATCCCTAAATAAATGCACATCTGGATACTCATCCTCTATTTAATATAGCTCTTCACCATTTAAAAGGCTACTCAAATGATCTGGTTTGACATTTTCTTATCCTAGATTTACATTATTTCTAAATTTAAACTATTGAAACAACATGATCCACATAGAGATCCATACTCCCAATATTGGATTATTAACTAAATATCACAATACCTCATGGTTAGTAAAAATATCAAATGGTGTGGCCATTATATAGTGTCAAATTTTTTGCAATCCAAATACCATAGCTAAAGCTTATCTTTCTATAGTGGTATATTTATTTTTAGATGCTGCTAGCTTCCTACTGGAAAAGTGTATGGGGTGATCCAACCCACCATCCACTAGCTATGCTAAGACAACTACTACTATAACACTAGAAGCATCCACATTCATGCGGAATGAATTATTCTAATTAAGAAATACTAAAATAGGTGTTGTTGCCAACCTTTATTTGATATCAATAAATATTGATTGGCATTTTTTTATCCTTTCAAACCTTGTATCTTTGCACAATAGCTTTTCCATTGGTGAAGATATGGTTGCATATCCTTTGATACATTTTATATAGTATCATGTATGATTGAGAAAGGTGCACACTTTTGTAGAGTTGGTTAGGGGTGGCATTCCCACTATTATAATAATCTTAGCTTGCTTCACTAGAATGCCATCACTACATATAATATGGCACAAAAGAATACCAAAAGGTGTGAAGAATAAACTTTTCTTTAAATTTAGAGTAATGCACAGAGCTCGACACCATTCCAACATTAGTCATAGTAATAAATGATCTTTAAATAGAGAAAAGATAGGTCAATCATCTAAATATAATTACAATAAATCATTAATTAGATATTTAAATGCAGTTACTAAAGCTTTAGAGAAAACTATTAGTGCATTGTTCAAACCAAAAGGCATTACCTTGTATGTGAATGATACACATTATGTTGTAAAAGTAGTCTTAGCTTGGTCCTCTTCTACAATCAAAATCTGATGGTACCCCTTGAATCCAACTATAAATTAGTACACTTTGTGACCTACAAATGATTTGAGGACTTGATCCATGAATGGTATTGAAAAGGGTCATTAATGTAGACATTATTGAATGCACATTAGTTTCCAAAAACTTGTATCTCTCTAAATTTATTTAGTTGTATCATTATGGGACTCATTTAGTCTACTTTTTCTATTGGATAAATGATTCCTACTTCTTACATTTAATCTAGTTTAGCCTTTACTTTTATTTTCATGTTGGGATTTAGCCTATATAGATATTTCTTGATAGGTTGAGTTCACTCTTTAAAATCTATATGCATTTCCTCAACGATAAATCTACATATTTTATTTCAAAGAATTTGGTCAAAAAAACATCTTGATAGTCTTGTAGTAGTTACAATGCCTTTGAGATCTGCTCCTGTCGCTAATAATATCTTACATTCTCAAGCTTAAGAATTGACTCTATTCCAATATTTTCTTTGACCTTTTTCAAGGATTCTTGATATACTTTGTTTGATGCATTAGGTAAAACATCTTATAGAGTGCACTCTCCTTCCATTTATTGAATGTTTATATTATTTAGTTTGTCTTCTTCCCCTTTTTTTGTGCTTTGGGCTAGTATTGGTTCAACCTCCCTCTTTGGTTTAAATAAGCCTTCCAAATCCAAATATCTATCACTATTGATAGATTTTATCTGCTCCTCTATTATTATATTACAAGGCTTAATAAAAGTTTATTCTTTTTGACTTACCTTGTAATTGTGAAGTGACAGATTGAAATCATGAGTTGATTCTTGCTATGATGATGACTCTATTTTAGATCCCAAATCTTATACTCGTCCATGATTTTTTTAAAAATTTTCTATAATGTATTATGTACCAAAGGGTTATCATATTAAAACACAAAAGTATGAATGAAATCTTGTTGCACTTGTACCCAATGTTTGGTCTCTCAATAATGCTCTTAATGTATGTACCAGGCTATTGGTAGTAACACTAATGTATGGCTAAAAATGTGAACATAATACCTTTGATCCACTCCTTCCACAAACCATATATCTACACATTGATGAATTTGTAGCTCAAGATAATTGCCTTCTTGAAATAATGACCATTTAGATTTAACTATAGGAAATAACTAAAATCATTCATGAAAAAATTTATATGCCTCCTTCCAATGTATCTCTGGATCTCCATTTATTGCCCACCAAGTCACAATAGTACCTGTCAGTGCATAGCTAAGTGCGATGAATCTTTGATTTACCTCTGACACATGGTTCTCTAACCTTAATATAAATGGATTAAGGTCATCTATCATAAAGTATCAAGGTAATTGACATCTAGTGGTGAACACCATACATAGAGTTCGTAACTCATAATATCCTCTTACCTAGTTTAACATGTGAGTGTCTAAGTCACCACTTATATAAGATGTTGTATCCCAATGTAAAATACCCTATGGATTCAATTTAGTATAATCCATCATTATTTCACCCATATTATATAGGACATACACTTCTAACCTACTAGGAGATCACACTAATGGATAGGTACAAGCTTCAAGCTAAAACTATGGTGATAGGGAATTTGTTATTACTAATTTTCAAGATGGTTGATTTATGATCTGGGATTGCTCCATGTGTGGGTTTAAAAATTGATACTTATCATCTCGTAATGCATTCCTCTATGTCTATGTGCCAAATTTAAACCAATTATTATCACCATATACATATGGTGACTTTTATTCGTTTGGAATTATGTACAACTTATGTTCTACTTTATTCAAATGAATGATAACTGTCTTGTATCCCTAATGAGCCTCTAGTTGGTTTCACACTATGTTAATAGTCATTTGACCATCATAATCCCATTTCTTACTAATTAATGCAGGGTAATGGGTCTTGGATGTCTTCATATCAATGACTTTAAAATTGTCATGTAGACTTAGCTCAACCACTTTAATCTCCACATCTTTGAGGTGACCAATCAACTCTACTCATCCATAATATACAAGGCTGAGGGTCACAGAACTGTAGCTTAAGTTCATCCTATCAATATCTTCCCATGTTGATCTTGAGATCATATTCATATTACTCCTAGAATTGAATACTATGTTAAGAATTTTGTATCCTACAATTGCAATATCCATGTAGGAGTCAACATCACAAGGCTTCTTAATTTTGACATACTAGACAACCTTATATGTATGTTTTTTCCCTCACTACATACACTCAAAAAATTATGCAAGAGGTTATTAATATTATATGATATATCCTCAATATAATGTGTACTAACCAACTTCAACAAATCTTTTAAAGCAATTAAAACTCCTTCCTACTTCATTATGTGCACAATAAGTCTATACATCTACACATCAATGGTTTTTTTGTCTCCTTCTAAAACATTCTACTATTATATATTTTTCAAAACTTGAGCTAAATAATAAATCAAATTATTCTCCCTTATAGGATAAGGATATTGATTAGGCTGAGGTTTTGTAATTCCCTAATCAACCGATGTCTCCAAAGGTAAAAATCCTTATTCTTCATGTTGTCTGGTAACTACCTAGATGAATGAATTCTTGTTATGTTATCTATTGATCAAGTTTACATTACACATAAACTTATCCTTTGATTTTTGATCACTAAATAATCTTCTATTTGATTTTGACCTTCAATTCTATAGTACACACAATAAGTCTATATTTACAAATTGGTAAGGTAATTATTCACATAATAATTGTATTCTCCACATAAATATCATTGCATAAGTGTTCAGGATTATTGATTATAATTATTATATCCTCCTTAATACCCTCCTCAGAATCCTGCCTTATAGCCTCCTCTTTAGCTACCTCTATTTTTTTTGTATCCCCATCCTTATGACTATTATCTAGCATATCCTCCTTACTAATTTTTAAAGAATCATACCCTCCATATTAGTGCTGAGGTGAACTTGGAGCCTAATTAGATTGTTTTAGACTCACACTATTCTAGTAAGAATGATATTGGTGTTAAGGTGTGGAGCTAAAAGCTTCACCAAATGAGTGAGTTGCAAGTTACAGGATTCACACAGTCATCGTTGACAGTTAGGAATAGACTAGAAGCTACCGACGTTAGTAGTAGGTCAGCCGACGTCAGTCATAGGCAGACTGGCAGGGACCGACGTCAGTCACCTGTGCGTCCAGGATCTATTTTCGTGTGAGAACAAAATTTTTGCATGATGAGATCAAGTGTTGGTTGTAAGTCCATGTTTCTAATTTAAGTAGAACTGATTAGAGCCCTTGATTAGGAGGTGCATCTAATGGTTGTAAATGCATGCTCATGTTTCCTAATACTATATATAGGATAGATCTTCATAGCTTATGAGGAGAATATAGAAAATAGTACAAGAATTGTATATGTGTATCAATCTAGGTTGTTGGAGTTGATTGTAATTGAGAGAGAGAAATCTTGAGAGAAAGAGATCTAGAAAGAGATTTGTACATCTGAGAGAGGTGTGGAAGAAAAGAAGTTTCTTCAATTGTAATTCCTTCTGTAAAGAGTTTAATACAAGTTTTTAGGGTGGTTTCTTGTATCTCTTGTTCTTTGCTATTTCTGTTTCTTGTTACTTATCTTTCTGGTTTAATTCTTCATATAATTGCTTTCATACAATAATCAACTTTGTTGGTTGATCCCCAACAAGTGGTATCAGAGCTCAGATTGACTAACAGGTGTTTCAGATCTGGTTAGTGTGTATTGATTACAGGTTACTCACAGGGATTTCTGTTTGAGTGGGAGAAGCAATGGCAAAAGAAAGTAAACTGAGAATGGAGAAGTTTAATGGCAAAAACTATCAATTATAGAGAATGCAGATAGAAGATTATCTGTATCAGAAAGATCTATACTTACCATTAGGTGGAGTTTCAAAGAAGCCCACAGACATGGAAGATGAAGAATGGGAAGTTCTTGATAGAAAGGCTCTTGGATCCATAAGATTGAGTCTAGCATCTACTGTGATATCTAATTTATCACAGGTAAAGTCTACGATAGATTTAATGACTACTTTAGCAAATTTATATGAAAAACCCTCAGCTTCAAATAAGGTATATCTTATGAAGCAGTTATTTAATTTGCAAATGCAGGAAGGTGGATATGTATCTAATCATCTAAATAATTTCCATGGAATTGTAAATCAATTAAATTTAGTCAAAATAGTTTTTGATGATGAAATTAAAGCTCTATTAATCTTATGCTCTTTACCTGAGAGCTAGCATAGCTTGGTAATGGCAGTTAGTAATACTACATCTGCTTCAAATATTTTAAAAGTAGATGATGTTGTTAGTGTAATCTTGAATGAAGAAATTCATAGGCAAAACACAAAGGAAACATCAGGGAATGCTTTAAGTTTTGAGAGCAGGGGAAGGCAAAAGGAGAAGAGCAAGAAAGGGAGATCAAGTTCTAAGTCAAAGATGATAGGTAGATCTAAATCCAAAAATGGCAGGAGGATAGCCTGCTGAAACTGTGGAAAGATAGGGCACATAAGCAAAGATTGCTGGTCAAAACCTAAAGAGGACAATCAACATGAAAGAAAAGAAGAAGAAAAAGTTACAGGTATTGTTGTACAAGATGTTCTTATATTCTCTTTGCATAATAATATAGAATCTTGGGTTTTAGATTTTGGTGCATCTTTCCATGCAACCTCTAATAGAGAATATTTTAGTGACTATGTCCATGGAGATTTTGGAATAGTTTATTTAGGGGATGATGAGCCTTGTAAAATTGTTAGCAAAGGAAAAGTGCAGCTAAAAATGTAGAATGGAAACACATGGGTGTTGAGAGATGTCATGCATGTTCTCAGCCTGATGAGGAATCTAATTTCTATAGGAAAGTTGGGGGATGAGGGTTGTATAGTAACTCTCACAGCTGAATCTTGAAAGGTTTCCAAGGGTGCACTTGTTTTTGCTAGAGGTAAGAGAGTAGGTACTCTCTATTTATGTAATTATATTACTGATAATTCTCCTTTTATATTATCTACTTCAGATGTAGATGCAAAATTGTGGCATTTAAGGCTTGGCCACATGAGTGAGAAGGGAATGACAATTCTTAAGTCAAAAGGTAAGCTTTCAGATTTGAAAAGCATAGATCTAGATTTTTGTGAGCACTGTATTTTTGGGAAATAGAAGAGAGTGAGTTTTCTCCAGACTGGGTCAACAAAGAAGAAGCATAAGTTGGAGCTTGTTCACACAGACGTGTGGGGACCGGCTCAAGTTGCTTCTATTGGAAGATCATAGTATTATGTTTTTTTTATAGATGATGCTACAAGAAAGGTATGGATCTATTGTATAAAGAAGAAATTTGATGTTTTTGACACGTTTAAGATTTAGAAAGCTATGGTTGAGAATGAAATAGGTAGGAGATTAAAGTGCCTGAGATCTGACAATGGTGGTGAGTTCTGCAGCTAAAAGTTCAACTAATATTATTATATGCATGGAATCCGTAGGCAAAGGATGGTTCCAAGGATGTCTCAGCAAAATGGTGTTGCTGAAAGGATGAACAAAACAATCATGGAGCGTGAAAGGTGTATGAGATTGCATGCTGGTTTGCCTTAGAGTTTTGGACAGAAGCTATGGATATTGCAGTGTACCTGATTAACAGAGAACCCTCTACAGCTCTAGATGGTGGAATTCTAGAAGAGGTGTGGACAGGTAAAAAGGTAGATCTCTCATTTCTCAATGTTTTTGGTTGTGAAGCCTTTGTGCACGTTGATAAGGAAAATAAAAAGAAGCTGGATGCTAAGTCTATGAGATGCACATTTATTGGCTATGGCTCTGATGATTTTGGATTCAGGTTTTGGAATCTAGGAACTAATAAGATAATTAGGAGCCATGATGTTTTTTTCAATGAAAAAGTGATGTATAGTGATTAGCTCAAGAAGCTGAATCAATCTGAGCAGAGCAATGGAGAATTGGACGAGGTGAAGGTCCAAAATAAGCTCGTAGGAAAGAATAATCATAGATAGGAAAACACAGAGACCGATGTCAGTCAGGAAAGAATCGACATCGGCCATACAGGAACTGATGTTAGTCAGACATTGACCAATGTCGATCAAGCAGAACTGACGTCAATCAGTTACAGGCTTGAAAGTGATCGAGGTCGGTCACTGTTAGAGAATTTGGGTGGACAAGGTGTTGTGAATGAGTCTCAAACGCCCATCAGGAGGTCAGATAGGGTAAGTAAACCTCCAATTCAATATTCCCCTTCATTATTCTATTTATTGCTTACTGATGGTGGAGAACTAGAGAGTTTTGATGAAGTAATGCAGGTGGAATCTAAGAATCAGTGGGAGCTAGGCATGAATGAGGAAATTGATTCCTTGAAAGAGAACCAAACATGGGATTTGGTTGAGTTTCCAATAGGAAAGAAGACACTAAAGAACAGATGGATCTACAAATTGAAGGAAGGTGAGAATGGACAGATGAGATATAAGGCCAAGTTGGTAGTGAAAGGATTTGCACAAAAACTAGGTATTGATTTTGGTGAGATTTTCTCTCCTATTGTTAAAATGACTTCTATACAGACTGTACTGTCTTTAGTTACTATTGAGGATTTGCATCTTGAGCAGCTTGATGTTAAGACAATGTTTCTTCATGGAGATTTGGATGAAGAAATATATATGGATCAGCCAGAAGGATTTGAGGTCAAGGGTAAGGAAAAGCTAGTGTGCAAATTGAAGAAAAGCTTGTATGGCCTCAAGCAAGCTCATAGACAATGGTATCTGAGATTTGACAGGTTTATGACTGAGCATGGCTATAGTAGATGTCAATTTGACCATTGTGTGTATTTTAAGAGATTGGATAATGGTAGATATATTATTCTGTTGTTATATGTAGATGATATGTTGGTTGCAGGATCACACATGCAAAATATCTTTGAGCTTAAGGTGAAATTAGCTCACACATTTGCCATGAAGGATTTGGGAACAGCAAAGAAAATCCTTGGCATGAATATTAAGAGAGATAGGAAAAATCACAGGTTGATTTTGTCTCAAGAGGATTATGTGAACAAGGTGTTGAAACGGTTCAATATGCAGGATGCAAAACCGGTAAGCACACCTATGGCTGGACACTTCAAGTTAAGTAAAGAACAGTGTCCTAATTCACATGATGAGGTAGTGTACATGAGGAAAGTTCCATATGATTCCGTAGTTGGGAGCTTAATGTATGCAATGGTTTACACTAGGCTTGATATTGCCCAAGCAGTGGGAGTTGTAAGTATATGGCCAATCCAAGAAAGGAACACTGGAAAGCAGTTCAATGGATCCTTAGATATGTGAGAGGGACTAATAGTAGGCATTTGTGCTATGTAGGGTCAAACACTTTTCTACATGGTTATGTAGATTCAGATATGGCAGGTGATTTGGATGGTAGAAGAAGCAACACAGGATATGTTTTCACTATTGGTGGAACGACGGTTAGCTAGATTTCAAAGTTGCATAAGGTTGTTGCCTTGTCAACTATAGAAGTAGAATATATTGTAGTTACAGAGGCTAGAAAAGAGATGATATGGATGACACGGTTCATGGAAGAGCTAGGAAAGGAGCAAGAGAGTTGCAGATTATATAGTGATAGTCAGAGTGCAATTCATTTGGCTAAGAATTTAGCCTTTCATTCAAGAACCAAGCATATACAGCTTAGGTACCACTTCATTAGATAGGTATTAGAGGATGGTGAGTTGAAGCTGGAGAAGATCCATATAGATAAGAACCCTGTTGATATGTTAACCAAGCTGATAACAAAGCTATTTATCTCCAAGTGGGAGATTGTTAAGGTGTGGAGCTAAAAGCTTCACCAAATGAGCAAGTTGCAAGTTGCAAGATTCACACAGTCACCGTCGATGGTCAGGAACAGACCAGAAGCTACTGGCGTCGGTAGTAGGTCGACTGACGTTGGTCACAGGTAGACTGGCAAGGACCGATGTCGGTCACCTGTGCGTCTAGGATCTATTTTTGTGCGAGAACAAAATGTTTGCATGATGAGATCATGTGTTGGTTGTAAGTCTGCAGTTCTAATTTAAGTAGAACTGATTAGAGCCCTTGATTAGGAGGTGCATCTAATGGTTGTAAATGCATGCTCATGTTTCCTAATATTATATATAGGATAGATCTTCATAGCTTATGAGGAGAATATAGAAAATAGTACAAGAATTGTATATGTGTATCAATCTAGGTTGTTGGAGTTGATTGTAATTGAGAGAGAGAACTCTTGAGGGAAAGAGATCTAGAAAGATATGTCACACTTACCATATCACACTTACCATATCCACATCTAGTCCTCGGGTACCCTACTTCATAGTTGGTAGCTTTTATGCATAAATTGTGAATACACTCTTTATAATATATTATTTTAGCTCTTAAATATATCTACAACTTCTCTTGTCATGACTTATCAATTTAAAAAATTCATAGTAGATTCTCTATGATTTATAAATATATAAATATAAAATATGGCATTTTGAAAAAACATGAGTAGACACTAAAATTCTACACACTATAATTATGAATGTTGAAACACCCCTATACCACCTTAGGACCAATTTGACCCTTTAACCTGTAACGAAGCCTAACCATGGTTAGTTTGACCACCTAACCAAATCCACCCTTTTACCCCACTTAACCTTCAACACTTGACCATCGATGGTCACCTTGACCACTGATGATCACCTTGACTACTGATGGTCAGGTTCCTTCCCCATTTGAACAAACACAACACTAGTTGTGTATAAGCTAACATAACACAATTTAATATGTTCACCTTACCTATTGATAACACATCATGATGCATCAAAATCAATAGCCTAACCTCCTATGGAACCTTCTACTTTCATCTCTTTTTTCCTACAAGAGGAGGGGAGTATGAAGTGAATAGGGATGCATAATAAAGCATTATAGCACACATGTAATTGAGCTATCCACTAGCAGGTCTTCCTCCCATCAATTTAGTAACTACAATAGAGACTCAAATCTCTACCAAAATTAATCTTGATGCAAAGTTCTGTTAATCTACCAAAATTTCTCCAAGACCAACCATCAACCATCAAGTAACAAACTAGGTACATTTGTATTTCAAGTTTTATTTTTTTGGTTTCTAACTTCCCTACCTAAATCAGACATTTCTACATCTTATCTCCTAACCCCTAGACCTTAACCATATCCCAAACCTCTTATTGACCCCTTTCTACAATGTGAACTAGACCCTTTTCTAAACACATCCAAAACCCATAGAAACTACTGATGGTCACCCTGACTATCAATGGTTATCGTCAACCACCGATGCTCACCCAATCCTTGATGATCATATTAATCATCAAAATTCATCTTAACCATTGATGGTCACTATGTTAATAAATAATATCAAGTTATGTTTACCTACTTACCCTCAACCAAATTCTACTTTCTATGTCCTTGCCTGTTCATATAGACCCCACCTAATTTTTGAACCCAACCTAACCTATTTAGCATTAGTATTGATCCACTATTTGCTTAATTATTATATTTATTTTATCAAGTATTTATTTCTTCTTTCATTTCCTTTCAGTATTTTCTATCATTTGATGCAAGTAATTTATCTTCATTTCTTCTAACTTAACTATTTTAAGAGTTTGGATTGACAACCACCTATCAAGATCACACTTCTTGGATCTAGCTCACACTAGGTAATCCAACTTGATATCCATCTAAAAACCCCTTTGCATGAGTGATTTCTTATTTACAAGTCATTCTTCCAAAGACAAAGATGATCTCTTCATGATCATCTGGATCACATGCACACAAACAAATAGATTCTTATACCACACCCCTATTACTAGTTTCTTAATTCTTCTTTAAATAGAAATAAGTTGAAATTGAGAGAAACATTTTGGCACACTCGGTGGGACATAGTAGTAGATAGGGCCCTTTTCTTCATTATTTTATGCTCATATATCTCATTTAGTTTAATTAAAGTCAAATTAATCAATCATAGTTTCATTTCTTTACCACACAGCATTCCAAACAATGTAGATCAATTAAACATCAAAACAATTGACATAAAGCCCAACTAGGGTTTCATCTCCTAGCAAATCACATTCACCCTTTGGCTATCTTACTTGGAGTTCATTACCAAGAAGAGAACAAAAAATCAACTCTCAAATTGAGTCTAAACTTTGGAAATTGGTATATACGCTTATTCTTGTGGTGTGTGAAGTGAGGGGGTAGGCCCAAATACCAAGTCATATATTGATTTCCAATACAAATCCTTTTGAGATTCTTAAACACCTAAAATAAACCATAGACTTCTTTTCTATTACCCATTATACAAACCAAAGTTCTTATTCACACTTTCCAACTAAGACATAATCCAAAAGTGAGATAAAATATATCCTAGGATTTTAAATACACTCTAGTGTATGTTTGATTGCTTTGAGATATACTTATTTTGTTTTTTTGGTGTTTGAGTTGTGAGCTTTCCTTTATTCCTCTCTATTTATCATATGGTTTTTACCCGAGAATAATTGAGAAATCAAACCAACCAAGAGCCACCTTCCTCTTCTTCTTCCTCTATGGAGTAAAACTCGAATGTTGAGGGTTCTTCCCATCCTTCTACCCCATACCATGCCTCATATTGTTGTCTAAGGTGATGTGGATTTCCCCATCTTCCTTGATAATAACCCTGTGGCCCTCTAACATTACCTCAACAACTTATCTCATCATAACACTACTTCGGTTACTCCTAGTGATCCCCCTTATGGGATGCCTCTCCATATTATGGTTGCCACTTCCTCTACCTAACCTATGATCACTCAAGCATCTTCCTCTACCAATAATCTAGGTACTACCTCTAGCCAAACTCAATCAAACAACCCAACCAATAACCAAACACCCCTACACCAATCAAAAGCTCTTCTAACATAGGGGCAACCTTACCTTTAGCTACCCAAACCACATACATAGTGGGGATACCTTCTACCCATATTTCCACTATTCGTATCATCTCTATTAATGCACCAATCTACACCCCAATTTAAAATATGGTGCTATCTATACCTTCTACCCTTCCAAATATTAGTACTACAATCACCACTCATCCTAAACCAATTAACCCATCCATGCCTCTAACCTAATCCATATTAATTCCCAAATCTACCAATTTGATGATACCTCCCAACCAACCCACATCAATCCCTCAACAAATACCTATGACATCTTACCCACACTATGTTCCTAATCCATAACTTTACATAGCTCCACCTTCTACCCAACCTTTTGTTCCCATTAACCCTTATGTGGCATCATCCCAACCCTCAATAACCACATACCAACATGTGGTATCTTCTCAACCATCTACTAATTATCCATATATTGCATTCACCCAACCTCAACAAAACTTACCATACAATGATAGAGCTACCCAACCCCAAATAGATTTGGTCAAAATGTTGATGGACAAAATGAACAACCTAGAGTCATCCATCTCTAGGGCTCACAACCTCTTATCTTATGACCAAATATATAATGAGCCTATTCACCCATATATCCCCATCCAACCTTACCTTGCTTAGTGGGAATTACCCAATTTTTATAAATTCCATAATAAGGAGGATCCCCACCAATTCCTAAGAGCATTTCGACATTCTTGATACTTGATTGCCTATAATGATGTTCTTCTCCTTCACACCTTTCCTATGTCTTTATCTGGACTAGTATTAGATTGTTATAGTGCTCTCACCAAGCACTCCATATTTTCCTTTTCCCAACTTGCCCAAACATTTTAGACCACTTTTCAATTAATATATCTAAGAAAGTCTCTATCATTGACCTCTACTCCATTAGATAATTTGATGACAAATCAATTGCAGATTTTGTATCTAGATGGAGAGGTCTTATCAACCATATCTCCTTATATTTTCCCTAACTTAAGTTGATTGAAAATTTCTCTTAGGCTTGTGCCAAACATATTTCCCCCACTCTACAGGTTCAAAATTTTATAACCTTTGATGAGGCTTTCACCATGGCATGCAAACTAGAAATCAGAGCCATCGATGAGGGGAAGTTGAAACTAAGAAATAAAAAATCAAACTTCAAATCCAACAACCCTTCCCCATCTAAAATTACCAACCAATCTAACTACCCCAAATCCAAACCAAAGGTAGCTACAAACATGGTTGTCCTCAAAACAACCCACCTCTAGTTGTCAACCAACCCAACCAAATTAATTCCTCTAACTCTTCCAATCAATAAAACTGAAATCAAAACTAGGCTATCCTAAAAAAATACACTCCACTAGGGGAGTCATATTATTCAATTTTGGATAAGTTACTCAAAGCTAACCTCATAAAAATTCCCCCCATCAAACCTCTTCTACAATTCGATGCTTCCCACCCTGTGCGTTGTTCATATAAATAAAATGATCTATGTGTTTTCCACTATGTCATTAGATATGACATTGGTAGGTGTAACACCTTCAAAACCATTATACAAAACTTTATTGCTAAAGGAGAACTTGAATTGGATAATCCTAATGCACCACCCTTGAATCAGTCACTCAATATCTTTTGACAACCATTTCCCAACCATGCCCCTTGTACCATCCATGATGATAACAAACCAAAATCATCCCATGCTTGTGAGGTCCATATGGTTAGTGTTATTATCAGTAAACCTATCATTGAGGAAACCATTGACTCAACCATCTCTTCCTCCACTCCACCTATTAAAGTGGTGAAATCACCCTCCAATCCTTTAAATACCCTAACAAAAGAATCAACCATCTCCTCTCTTTCACTTGATGAGATAACAGACTTACCTACCTTTCCTTAGATATAAATATACAAGGAGGCAACCATTGTGATCACACGTTCCTCCCCCATCATGGAATCACCCACTCTCTCTCTTTGGAAACCATTCCACAAGGAGAGATTACCTTATATGCTCCTTCAATAGAGGAAATATCTTCCCAAATTTTAAACTATTTCATCAAGGACAAGGGTTAATAAACCACTCACTTACCCAAACCTATGGGCCTAATTTTTTTAATCTAATGCCTAAGGAACCAAACTAGTTTACAAACCCTTCTCTAAATTGGCCTAAATCCTAGAATTATCCTCTCAACCTAATTTTAGCACCATCTTGGGCTCCCCTATCAAAACAAACATGAACTTTCAAATTCACTTGCATCCACCATTAAACCTATTATCACCTCAATCCCTTTATTAAAGACCTCTCACTTCAAAACCATGAAAGAACCATCCAAAACATCTCCATTCAAAATAATCAAATCCCCTTACACCTTTCTAATCAAACCTATCAAGAACCTAGGGATCCTTACTACTCCTATCCTTGACCTCCCATCTTTAAATTTGGATTTAAAACCATCTAGTTCACTAAATAAAATCATAACCAAACCAACCAAGAAGGTGGAGACACCCAAACCTCCACCCAAAACCAAAACTATACCACCTCCTTCCCTCTTACCTTCTATCTTGGGACCTCATCCTTCTTCCATCCTAGGAGCTCATCCTTCGACAAAAAAGGTGAACCATCCCAAAACCAACCAAGAAAAACTTCCTCCTTTTAATCTACCTTTACCTACCCCCTCTAAAACATTAAACTCCCCATCATTTCTAGACAAACTATCTACCTCTACCTACCCACCTATCACTAAACCTTCATCACCTCAATCATAAACCTCTAAATATTTTACCTTTAAAGCCTCTACCTCAAAACCATCCAACACTAAACAATCCAAATCAAACCCACCTTCTAAAACCATTCTACCAACCATAACTTCTATGGTGAAGCCTACTTCTAAAAAGGCTCTCATACCAAAAACCAAAAGTGCATCACCCTTAACACCTTTGCTCAAATATTATTTAACCATTTTACAAAGGATATCATATATTTATTCATTAATCCTACCACCTATCAAACCCTTTGACCCTTTGAGTCCTAAACCATCTTGAATTAATGAGAATGTAATCTTCTCATACCATAGGATACTTGGACATGACACAGAGAATTGAAAAGCTCTCTAAGCACTTATCCATAACTTATGGGATGAGGATTATCTATTATCAAACAAACCTATCTTGTTCCCATTATCAACTCAACCACAAAAAAAACCTATCTAATACTTACCCACTCCTACACTCTCATCTAAGATTGATGAGGAACTGAAGCATCTGTCTAGTCCAACACTTCCTCTCATCCACACTATCCATACGGTTACCAGATCTTGGACCCAATAAAAGGATAAGGGAAATGACAAAGTTTCCATTCCATGGACATATCCTTCCACCCCTAAAAATTTTAACCAAACTAAAACAACTTCACCTTGACCTTCACCAAAACCCAAAACATCCATTTTGGGTACCTCTCCCTCCAACCCTTTTGAATCTAATCTAGTAAGAAATTATAAAATAGATTCACTAGACCTCAGTGAAGATGAGTCTATATGAACTAATCAACACCTCACCCCATCACCATAAAACATTGATAGAGGCCTTGAAATATATAGAGGTCTAACCTAAAGACCCTCAACCTCTTTTAGCCTTTATCAGAGCTCTTCATCTTTCCACCCTGATCACATTTAAGGATTAAAAAATAACTTTTTCTCATCATAAAGATCTTGATCCTCTTCTCTTCATCTACATAAATCAAACCGACATCAAAAGGGTGATGATTTATGGGGGAGATACTATTAATATTATCTCCTCTCTTGCTTATGACCAACTCTAGCTACTAAAGAATATCATGTTGAAAACCTCAATAGTATTCCATTATTTTAATGATGTTATGGCCATAACCTTGGGAATATTCATCCTCCACATTCAATTAGGACCTTTCATGATTATAGTTCTCTTTTACATCATAGAAGGTAAGTTCCAATATATCTTACTTGGACACTCTTGGATCTACATCACGAGTTATGTCCCATCCACCTTACATTGATGTGTCAAGTTTGAACACAAGGGCCAATTCATCACCATACAAGTTGACCCTAGCCATTTCACCTCTTATAACATGACATATTGACCCAATGATGTTATTCTTCCTTACTCATCCACCTCACCAGTAACTAACAACAAATCCACCCCTACCATCAAAAAAGCTTCAACTAGCTCATCTATCCCTTCCTCTCAAATCCCCATAGATGACCCCATAAAACCTATGTTCTAACATCTCTCACTAGGAGAGTATGATATTTTGGCCTTGGATACTTTCCCTACTCCTAAAGAGTATGATAATCTTGACCATGATCTTGAGTATAACCCTAATATCAAAACCATCATTCCATTTCGACTTCCTAACCACCGAACTAATTTCATCTATAGGGGACTTTATCATCCACTTTTCACCTCTTCCACCACCTATTCTATCCAACCATTCACCTCTATTTTTTACCATTTGGATAAATTAACATTCACCAAATTGTACCTTCATAGGTGTGCCTAAAAAAAATTTGGATTTGACCATTATGAACATAGATCCCATGCATTACCTTCGATCTAAATTGAAAAACATCATGAGTTATTTGACCTTAGGTTAGTACCACCAGAAGAACCCATTGATTCACCAAAACCCATTGCCACCATTGAGGAAGACATCCCATCCTCACCAACCCCATCTCCTTCAAAATCTAAGTATTTTAAAATCATCCCTCCTAAATTTTTTTTAGTCAATATCATTAGTTTAAGCCCCCTAACCTATCAAAATGGAGGCCAAACTAAAACCTTTCCTCTGATTCATCCTAAAATGCTAGAAAATGATTCTCTAATCATACACACCATCGAATTTTAGGATGATGATTTTATTCTCACCTATTTTGCTGTAGGGGATTCTTTTATCCACAAATACCTTCCTCTTAAAAACCAAACCATGCTGAACAAATTCACTATCGATGTCAATTTAGGTATTAGGATAACCCTCACATTGTTAAGATTGGTCAATCCTTAGATCCTTCAAAGTAACAAGATTACCCTTCTTTCTTTTATGACTACAATATATAATTTAATTGGTCTTATCAAGATATGCCTATGATCAACCCTTCCATTGCTCTCCACAATATCATTATCTATCCTGATGTTAAGCCAATTAAGAAAATGCTTTGTAACATACACCCTCATATCACCCTTCTAGTAAAATAAGACCTTCAACGCCTCTTATCTATCAACTTCATCTAACCCATTAACTATCCCAAATAGGTTTCTAACATCATCCCTATTACCAAACCCACAGGGGGACTTCACCTCTATATTGACTTTTGTGACCTCAGCCTTACTTGTCTAAAGGATGACTTCCCTTTACTTAACATTGATCAACTTTTTGATCTTATAGCCAACCATGAGATGTTATCTCTCATAGATTATTTCTTGAGATATAATCAGAGCTTGATTATGTAGACATCTAATTCCTAACACCATTTGTGTTGAAATTATCAATCCTACTTGAATTGTGCTAAAATGCACATTTAGGTCAAAATACATAAAACACACTAAATGGTTTGAACTTGTCATTTAAAAGTGCCAATTTAGGACAAAGTATCCATATAAGGGGTAATGCAATTTATGGTCCAATTAACTTTGATCAATTCATTTCGAGTCAAAATGATGATTTTGCCTTTTGTGCTCTGGATCACTCTTTTCACCTAAATTTATTGGTAAACACCACCTACATTTGTTATTTTATGTTAGAAGCATCCTAAATGGAAATATGGCTTCAGTGTATCTAACGTCACCTTATAATTATTCTCAAGTCAAATTATAACTCAATAATATGACTTTCTGACCATTTTGATTAATTGAGGGCCAATTTTCAAATAATTACACAAATGGTAATTAACCTTGTTTAAGGTTAATTAATCCAAATCAAGAGCTTAAGTAGATTTTCCATGAGAGTTGTTGAATATTTATTTTTCAAAATTGATTTATATTAACTACATCATCAGGTGACATCATTTCTTGGGAAGACATCCCTAGGCCATAAATGCCACAAATATCAAGATTATGGGTCACCCATGCCTAGTTAATGCCTCTCATGCCTCTTTAATACTTATTTATCTTGAGGATATTTATGTTTTTAATTCCAAATATTAGGATTATCCATGGCCACACATCTCAATCTTGAGATGGATGGTCATGGTTGATCTTGACCAATCTCAAAAATCTATAAATAGAGAGGCCATGGACATGAATTTTAATCTTGAATATTGCAAAGTTATAATGTTAAATTATTTCCATAATCCTTTGCGTTTGATCATTGATTTTGTTTTCAAGCTTCATTGATAGGCTAGTTTAGTGATTTAGAATCATGAGACAAGGTTTTATGGAGTGTTCTTGAGACATTGGAGGATTTTTCCACCTTTGTTGACAAATACAAGGATGATTGTTCAAGGGAGAACATGATTTTGAGCCACATGGGTATGGTTAATCAATTTGGGAAGGTAATATGATGTTTTCTTTCTTTCATTTGTTTCTTTCTATCTTTTATAATTCTCATAGGAACAGATAGGCTTAGTTAGTTAGTTCTTTATGCATTTTTCATGATTTATAGACTAATGTTTGACTAACTTGCTTTGTATTCCTCTCTACAAATTACCATTGAGGATCATCATAATAATTATTTCATCACCCCATGGGGAACTTTATACTATAAGGTCATGTCATTTGGTATGAAGAATATTGGAGCAACCTACCAACATACGATGACCTATATCTTCCATGATCTCATCCACAAAATCATAGAGGACTAAGCCGATGATCTTTAGAAATCTAAATATTTCAAGGATCATCTTGAAGTTCTCAAAATTATCTTCGAGTGCCCAATCCATTTCCATGTCTGAATCAACCCCAAGAAATGTGTTTTTGGGGTCCTATCTAGAAAGCTTCTTAGCTTTGTCGTCTCTCTTTGAGGAATCAAAGTAGACCCTGCCAAAGTCAAAGTGATCCTAGACATGCCACCTCTAACCCACCTTAAGAAATTTCATAACTTACATGGAAAGTTCTAATCCATCCATCACTTTATCTCTCAGTTATCAAATAAATGTCAATCCTTTCACCATCTTCTCAAGAAAGACACATCTTTTAAGTGGACTAAGGACAGTCTACAAGCCTTTGATTTACTTAAAGAGTACATTCTCTCTCCACTTATTCTTGTCTCTCCTAAAGAATACCGAACCTTCTACCTTTATATATCTACCACTGACCATTCCTTAGGGGTAATGCTTGCTCACCATGATGAAAAAAATAAAGAGTAAGTTGTCTACTATATAAGTTAGACACTTATAAAGTATGAGACTCAGTACACCCATACTGAGAAGCTTTGCCTCACCTTAGTATTCATGGCTACCAAACTTCATCATTACCTCCTCAATCATAAAACCTTCATCATAAATAATACTGACCCACTCAAGAACATGCAATCTAAATCATACCAAAACCAACATATGGCTAAGTGGCTCATGCTCCTAGTTAAGTTCCTCAAGTATAAGTCGATTAAGGGGAAAGTCATTGCTGATAAATTAGATAAATATCCTTTGCTAGATAACTAACCAATTCCTATTGTGTTTTAGATGAGTCCATTGTGACCCTCTCTCAAGAGGACATCACCTACCAAATGACGATGTTCTTCGATAGCTTAAAATGCCAACATGGTGGGGGTGTTGGAGTTATTATCATTCCATTTGGTAACAAACCTCTTCCTCTTTATTTAAAACTTGATTTTAAGAGTGAAAATAATATGTTTGAGTATGAAGCCCTAATAATAGGCCTCTAAACTACTCAAGCCTTGGGAGTTAAGATGATTAGTGTCTTTGGTGATTCCCAAATTGTGGTCAACCAAGTCAATGGATCCTACCAATGTAGGAATGATGTATTAAAATATTAAAAATAACTAGATGTACTCTTAACATTATTTGATGATTACCTTATCCAATCTATTGCATGATCTATCAATAAATTCATGGATACAATGGATTCTCTTGCTTCCCAAATCTAATCTACCCCTATTGATTCTAAACTCTTTGTCACGATTCATCATTTCATCACACCCTCTTATATCCAATTTGACCTACCTACCATTTGTAGTATAGATTCAACTCCATCAGACACTTGGTACAAGTAAACCTTTAACTACCTCAACCTCAACATCATTCCTCCCAACCTCTCTAGGAATGCCTGAAGAGCCTTTGTTTAGAGTATCTCTCATTATACCATAGTAGTGGGAATCCTTTACAAACATGGTTTTGACAAACTCCTTCTCCATTGCCTTTGCATTAATGAAGTTTACCATGCTATCAAGGAAATTCATGATGGGGTTTGTGGGGGACACTTTAGTGGTTTAGCTGTTGCTAAACATATCCTTCACCTTGGCTACTATTAACCCACCCTCAACTAAGACTATTGTGATTATGTAAATAATTGTGTTAAATGTCAAAAACACATCAATTTACGTCATACATTGGCCCATGGAATTCAAGTAGCCACAGACTTTTGGCCTTCTCACAATGGGGTCTATATCTCATTGGGGAAATCAATCTTCATTCTTCATAGTGACACCACTCTATCATCACCACCATGAGTGTTTCACCAAGTGGCTGGAGGATATTCCCCTTGTCTCAACCAAAGTGGAAAAGATTGCCAACTTCATCAATCATCATATCATCTATCATTTTGGTATTCCCCATAATATCATCACTGATAATGGCAAATCATTCAAAAATAAGCAAGTCTAAGGTCTTTGTGACACATTTGGCATAAAGTTAATCTTTTTCTCACCTTACCATCCATAAGAAAATGGATAGGAGGAAGCCTCTAACAAAACCCTCAACAAGATGTTAACCAAAGTGGTCAGTGCTTCTGGTCAGGGTTGGCATTTACACATCCCTTTTACTTTGTGGGCCTATCACACTAGCATTCAAACCTCTATGGGTGATACCCCTTTATCTATAGTCTTCAGAGTAGAGGTAGTCCTACCTCTCAAAGTCTAGATTCCTTCTCTTTACATATCTTTCCAAGACATCATTTCTAAGAGTGACTATCATTAACAGCATCTAGAATAACTGGAACTACTTGAC
Organism: Torreya grandis; assembly: GCA_037957365.1. Classification (NCBI taxonomy): domain Eukaryota; kingdom Viridiplantae; phylum Streptophyta; class Pinopsida; order Cupressales; family Taxaceae; genus Torreya; species Torreya grandis. The sequence continues at coordinate 3,623,916 of JARHVA010000203.1, read as the reverse complement.
AAGTATCACCTAGCTGCGTTAAACCACCTTCGTGTCTACAAAGAATGAATCAAGTGAATTTATAATAAGAACCTTAATTGGCTTAGACCTTACATCATAACTCACAAGTATGGATCAAGTGCTTATAATTTTTCCTCTTTTGAAGGCAAACCACAAATTGAGCCTTTTAATTCTTTGCATATACATCCTTTCTTTTGTTAAAAGGATCAAAATCACTTTTTTATAACTTAAGATTGTCCCTTAATTTAATAGATTTTCACCTCCCTTACACCTTCATCCCATCCCCTTGAGGACAACCAATTATAACATAGAACCATGTGATTAACCATCACAGTCATAGCCTAATCCTAAATATAGGTACCATGGCTCTACCCATGGCATGGTTCTCATGGATACTTTTCATCCCTAATCTAATATAATCCTATGGTCATTGTCTCTCAAACCACTCCTTTCATCTATCATTAACATTCTTGTACTCTAGGTTTTGCCCTCATGAAGGTAAACCTTCAAGCATATATATACTTGTCCATGTCTAATCTAGCATCAAAAATAATTTGGGATACCAAAATGTCACTTGGGTCAAATATATCTAGCACATAGACTTCTCCCTTGAAGGACAACTATCCTTAATCTAAATTGCTTGAAAAGATAGACTACTCTCTTGACCACTCCTAAACTTAGACCACTCCTAGGAAGGATGGCTAAGTCAAAATTTTCAAAGCAACCATTTGAAGCTTCTAACATCAATCAGCTTTACAAACCTATTAGAATAAAGAAATAAAATACCCTATATCAAAATAAAAAACAAGCTATCCTAAGAAAGCTATAATTAGCTTTCATATATAACATTACTAGACTTCTTACATCAATCAGTCTATACCTTGCATTAAAACATAGAATTGTCTATTATGGTTCTTAGGTCACCTATAGAAGGGGAAAACCAACCCTCAAGAGTTACACTCCCCTTCACATCACCTATCACCAATCTCCCCTTTGTACCATATACAAACCAAGGGATTTAGAGCTTACTTGACACGATGTGATTAAGAGACCTTTTTATCAAACAAATGCATGCTAATGTGAAGTATTCAAAGGGCTTATGTTTCTTAAACAAATATAACTTTGGTTTTTTTTTAGTCCTTACCAATGAAGAAGCATCATGCCTCTTTCCTTATCCTCTCCTAATTGGTTCATATATTCTCTTAGACGTATGTCTCATGATTTTCATCTCTTTCCCATATCTAGTTTTATTAACTAACTTACTTTATGTGTTATCATCAATAAATAACCATAATCATAAACATCATAACCATGTATAAAAACAAATCAACACATCATCATAAATAAAATAAACCATAAACATCATCCATAATCATCACATGCCTAAGCTAATGAGTATACATCTCATAAGCTTAGGCATGTGATGATTATGGACGATATTTATGGTTGATTTTCATCTCTTTCCCATATATAGTTTTATTAACTAACTTACTTTATGTGCTATCATCAATAAATAACCATAATCATAAACATCATAACCATGTATAAAAACAAATCATCACATCATCATAAATAAAATCAACCATAAAAATCATCCATAATCATCACATACCTAAGCTAATGAGTATACATCTCATAAGCATAAATCATGATAACTATAAATCTCATAAGCTTGGAACCCCTAAACATCGATGGTCAGGAAACCCAATTTTCAATTTTTTTGGCACCAAAACCTTAGATTACCCTTCTCCACCAAACCAAAACCAACCTTTGAAGAACATTACCTCTCTATCTAACTGACCATTTGACCATGCCCACCTCAATGTTGGCCATTTTGGCTCCAAGTATCACATATTTTATGACAACCTTGCCTTGGTCCTTTTGAACACACTGACCAACCTTGGCATGTTGAACATTTGAATTTGCACCACCTAGTGCACACTAGACCATTTGCATTTTTCATGAGATCACTTCGTACCTTAGATACCCATGAAAATACTAACGCTATCTAGGAGATTTGATCATAATAACTTGATCAACTATGCCTAATGTTGTGGCCCAATTACCCCATCACCAGTCCTTCTAGAACCAACCTCATTTTTACCAACCATGGAAAATTATGTCTATGCATGATCTTGGCTATCATGCCTTAGTCACCTTTCATGCGCATGTTTGCATTTCAAATGCCCAACCACCATTGCCACCAACCTTATGATTCATGATAAAGTGCTTATCAAACTTGTACCTAATTATATTTCACCTTATTAACTCCCAATTTGAGGGGGAACACCGCATCCCATACTTAGGGTAACCAACCTTCAACCCACAATCTATTTTTGTTTTATAGCTTGCTAACACAAATTACATATCAAAAAGGGGTAAAATTTAGACACCAAAATTATTTACACTATAGTTTTAAATGTCAAAACACCCCTGGACCACCTTAGGAACCCCTTGGGACCAATTTGACCCTTTAACCCCTAACTAAGCCTAACTATGGTCAATTTGACCACCTAAACAAACCCATCATTTTACCCCACTTAACCTTCAATACTTGACCATCGGTGGTCACCTTGACCACTGACAGTCCCCTTGACCACTAATGATCAAGTCCCTTCCCCATCTAAACAAAAAAAAACACCAACTATGTACAAGTTAACATGACATAATTTAATATGTTCACCTTACCCATTGATAACACATCATAATGCATCAAAATCAGTAGCCTAACTTTATATGGAACCTTCTACCTCCATCTCTCTTTGTATATAAAAGGAGGGGAGTAGGAGGTGAATAGAGATTCATAAGTAAGCATTCTAGCACATAGGTAATTGAGATATCAACCAATAGGTCTTCCTCCCAACAATTTAAAAACTAAAAAAGAGACCTGAACCTCTACCAAAATTGATCTTGAGGTAAAGTATCATTACTCTTGTAAAATTATTCCAAGATCAATAATCAGCCATCAAGCAACAAACTAGGTACATTTATATTTTAGGTTTTATTTGTTTGGTGTCTAACTTATTTGCCTAAATCAGACTTTATGCATCTTATTTCCTAAACCCTAGACCTTAACTAGATCCAAAACCACTTACTGACCCCTTTTTGCAACCTAAACTAGACCCTTTTTTGAACACATCCAAAACCCATAACAACCATCGATGGTCACCCCAACCACCGATGATCACCTTAAACAGCTGATGGTCACCCAACCACTGATGGTCAACATAACTACTAAAGACCATCCTAACCACCAATGATCACTATGGTAAGAAATGAAAACAAATTATTTCTACCTACTTTCTCTTAGCCAAATTCAATTCTCTATGTCCCTACCTATTCACAAACACCCCACCTATTTTTTAAACCCAACCTGACCTATTTAGCATTAATATTGACTTGTTATTTTCTTAATTAGTCTATTTCTTTTATCAAGCATTTATTTAAAGATGAACTCTAAGGTTCACCCTAACAAATCCCCTATGAGTTCTCACTTCTTAACATAATTAGATATTACCCCCTAAACATTCCATTTCATATTTAAAGTTACTAAGTATTGCTTAGGATCCATAGACCCAACATATTACATTAGAGAAATAAGCATGCCTATATTAAGCAACATAATTTCCACATTTTAAGCTTCTAACATTAGTTTTTGTACACTAGTGACTATGACTATATGCATCTTTTCACTAGTGACTGTGACTAAGGACTTCTGTGCACTATTATTTTTAGGTGTCCTAAAAAGGAATCCTGACTCTTCTATCCTCTTCTTATTTATTTCCTAATTTATATTCAAACTCAACTTACCAAACTTATTTAACTAATTTATATCCACCTCTTCTCTTGCACTTTTTCTTCTCCAAAATAACATATTGGGCTAGGGGGAATGTATACTCTTGAAGTGAATGATAAATAATTTTAACTTATAAAATTAAACTTGAAACTATGATAACTCAAACCTAAATTTTTCCCAAGAGCATTCCTCCCAAGGTGTAGACAACCTTTTCCTTAACTACTATCTATTTATATCTTCTAGTTGTCCTACTATCGTCCAAGCCTCCTCTTCCTGTTCCATGAGCTCCATATCTAAACTATTCCTATTTCCTTCTTCTTCTTCATCAGTCCCTTATGCATACTCTACACATTATTTGTTTTCATCATATTTCAGAGCCTCTCTTTTCATATTTCCATATCTAACATCTTATACTCTACCCCTACTCCTATTCATAGTTAATTCTGGATTACTTATTTTATTCCTTCTCTATTATCACAATTCCATTTATAATCCCATAATTTTCTTCTCATTATGGATCTTCTCATCCTATATATTTTTGGGTCATGTTCAAGTTTATCCACTCATATTTACATCATTCACTTTTATCCCTCATGCACCCCCATGGTTTTCAAAGTGACGACTCCATGTTGGTATGTGTAAGCACCATGGCATTTTCTAAAACCAACATTTTGATCAATTTAGGTAATTGATGAAGGAACTTACCACATATTATTTTGAAAAATAAGTCTTACATAGATTTAAATGCCAAATAACCTTGTAGAACATATTTTGTGATATATGCATCAATTGTAGTCCAAGTCCAGTAGTCCATAACATGGGTGCAATAAATATCTAGACTTCATAGTCTATCTAATTTATCTTCCGTCCAAAATATACACTTTGTCCTCCTCAATTGAAAAGAATAATAATGTATTCTTGATAACCATGTAGCTATCAATCAAGGTAATTCACACCAGAAGATTTCTTAAATCACTTTGTATATATGTTATTGAATTATCTCATTTGCAATCACTTCCACTCTTCTTTCTTCTTCCTCTAAAAAGTTTGAGATTTTTTCATCCAACCACATTTCCAAATATCTCTATCCTAGAAACCATCTCAACATATTTCAAAAATTTCCATGCTCACTTCACTATTATTAGTATAGGTTCCTAGAAAACTCTAGGACATGTTAAATATAGGGATAACTTGCATAGTTAATGGTAAACCATAATAGATCTCATCAATATAGATTGAATAATGCTACTAGTTACTAAGTTGAGATAATTATATGAAATACATGCAAAGTTTATATATATATATATATATATATATATATGTATATATATATATATATATATAACAATCAACATAAACCATATGAAAACAAATAAAAAATTTCACAATACCCACTATGGACAAATCATAAGTAAAAAACATATAGGAAAACCATTCAGAACCTTGTATTAGTCTCTATCACACATTAAATGACATTATATTATTAATTAGTTCTATTTATAGGGTATTACAATGTGTTGTCTACTCATATGCTATCCTTTTGATATGCCAAAAGGAAGGGCTTTTCACATTCTTTAATTTATTACTTATTCTTAGAAGGTTGAATACATACAAAATATTATGCAAAAGATAAAATCATACAATCTATACATGTGTCCATCCACTATACCTTGTGATTTTATAAATCCATGTTATTTACCCAACACTCTATCATCTCTTTGGCCATGTTATAGAAACTATAGCTCCTGTAAGGGAATATGTTCATTCCAAGAGTCACTCCAAAACTTAGCTGAATGCCCAACATTTTCCACCCAAGAAACATGATCATTTATAGTCAGAAGACATTTGAGAACAAAATTCCAAAGGTGAGACCCATTAGGTGGGTTTACAATCTTTAGAATGTTGGTGGAGGAAAAGTACCCAATTATTTGAAATGCAGTAACCTATTCCACATAGCCTTTGTCTAGGTTATCATTCCCTAAACTAATTTCATGTCAAGGACCAAATTTTAAATTTATTTCCTTTTGATTCTAGCACATCCATTAATTGAAGGTAAGCACACATTTTACCACTTTACCAAGGATACATTTTTTCTCATGCATTCCTTTCTATATTTTTTTTCATGATGTGATTAAGGTCCTTCAGTACCTTGAGTGGCTGTAATACTAACATAATGTAGATAGGAAGAACACTAAGAATATACTTTATGAGAGTGAGCCTCTTATTTAAAGATATCCACTTACCTTTCCAATCCACCATTTAAGCCTATAATGCCTTAATTAATCAATCCCATAAAGTACCTCAACCTGCTCCTTTGAAAAATGGGACCCCTGGGTATTTTGCTGACAACTTCTCTATTTTTAAATCTAGAATGGTTGATATAACAAATTAAAAATGTCCAGGGGTATTAAAAAAGTAGAATTATGATTAGGTATAATTGATTCTTTATCCAGATGCCCTCTCATAGTAGACTAACATCTATTTGAAAATAAGGGATTTACCTTCTGTCAAGATGCCAAATAATATCATGAAATCAATGGATTGTTGGTGAGTCATGTTTTTGATCCCTTTAGCCATATTGAGACATTTTATCACACCTTCAACCATAACACATGAAATAGACCTCCCTAAAGCCTTGACCATTAGGATGAAGAGAAAGGGGGAGAGAGGATATCCTTGTCTAAGGCCTTAAGAGGCCTATAAAAACCTAGTTAGTTATCCATTGACAAGGATCAAAATCCTAGGGCTATAAATGCAACTAAAAACCTGATTACACTAATTCTTATAAAATCCAAAATTTTCCATGATTTTAAAAAAAAATTCTCTAGTTTACCCAATCATATGCTTTACTAATGTCCACATTAAGAATCATTACTTGTTTATGGATGATAACCAGAGAGTGTATAATTTCATGGATGATTATAGCCCCATATTAAATATTTTTGCTTGGCACAAAACCCCCATGTTCACAAGAAATAAAATTTCCTAAAATATCTTTAAGACTGATGGAGATGGCTTTGGAAATGATATTATAAACTATGTTGCATAATGAGATTGGTCTAAAATATCCAAATGAAGTCTGTGTCTCTCCTTTAGGAATTAAATAAATAAAAATGCTATTGATATCCACTCCAATCATTTGCTTCCTCTAAGATTAATCTACCATTTTGATAATTTCTCCCACCACATTATCCTAGAAGAACTAAAAAAGGTAGCAGGGAACCCATCTAACCAAGAGCTTTATCCTTTCCCATGGAGGAGACAACCTTAAAATTTTCCCCATGAGAAAAAGGGGCCATAATAATTTTTTTTTGGATATCTATTATTATTTTAGGAATGCCTTCAACACTTATGGAATGAGCCTCTAAGTCTAAGGCTTCTATGTTGGCTAGTAGCTCTTAAAAACATGCCACTGCTTCCTCCCTAATTCCTAACATTAATTATAGTACCCACCCATCCCTTGCATTGATTGAGGAGATACAATTGGATCTCATCCATGCCCTTATCTAATTATGAAAGAACTTGGTTTTACCATCCCCTTCCTTAAATCACAACTCTCTTGATTTTTTCTTCCAAAACACTTCTTCCCAAATGTGCATCTCTTCTAACTTAGCCAATTTTTTTTATTGTACATAGGATCTTGTGTCTATATCAAAATTCATGACAACCTAGTTGAGAGATAAAAATTCTATTTTCACCCTTGGAATTAATTTAAAAATTTTCTTTAAGCGGTCTCTATTCCAAGATCTAAGATGCATTTTAACTTGTTGTAACTTTTTACTAATGATAAACATTTTTGAGCCCTCCCCCATATGAGAATTATTCCACCATTTTTTGACTAGATCAATAAATGAAAGATCCATAAGCCACATCAATTTGAAATCGAAGGTGCATTTGGGTGGAGTCCCATATTCACTAATTTTGAGTTTGATCAGAGCATGATCTATACTCAAGATTGACAGAATATTTCTCTACAACACCTAGTCCATATCTAGACAATTATGGGATACTAAGAAGTGATCCAAAATTTATAAAATATTTAAAAAAATATCAATTATTGGTCTAAGAGAATAAGTAATTATGTGGAACTATATCAATCAGTCCCATACCATCTAAAAAATTAAGAAATTCCTTATGTGACTATGTCTCTTTGCATAACTTGACTCTCTTTTTAGCTCTAGACAGAATGACATTAAAATCACCCCTTAAAATACATTATTACATTGATAATAGTTTAATATGATGATAAATTTCATCCTAAACACATGATTTTCATGATACTGAGTTAGGCCCATAAACATGAAATAGAAATAAAACAATATCCAAGGCAAAATCAATTACCTTACTAACTTGCCAGCTAGTCCCAAAGTTGTAGGATTCAACCAAAACTCTCGATGGGTTCCAAAGAGTTGTTTAACCCCTTTAAGCCCTTAAAAAATCCTAAAAATAACCCCTCCATCTATCCTACCTTTTGTTCATAATTTATTCTTCTTCCTCCTTATAAATTTTAGTCTCCTACAGGAGGAACACATAAAAAGCTTAAAGTACAACTACCTCCTTACCAAGAACCTCTTATTAGGGCCATTCAGTTCCTTAAAATTATAAGAGAGTACCTTCATTTCTTAGAAGAGGGGTCTTCCACTCCCTACTTTATAGGAATAAAAAATTATTTCATGGATTTTTGTTTATCAGCCAAAACCGTTGCCTCAGTGCATTCATTAGTTATCTTCCTACCTCTCTTGTTCACACCCCTGTAGTTTGATTTAGATAACTTGTGGTCCATCTTAGACAAGAAGAGAATCTCCATAGAGTTGAGTTCCTCTTCCTCATCATTATCATAATCTTCTACTAATAGATACAAATGTAGATCTCCTACCATTGCTGAACCAACTAGCTTTGAGTAGTTCTCTATCAGATCTTCACCCCCCACACTCTAATTTACAATAATGGATGATAAGTTTTGTGCCCCTTATGAAATGAAGTTTCAATCTTTCAATAGTGTGTTGGGTGAAAACTACTCACCACATTCCATAATTTATTTAAGATATATAGTTATTATAGTATCAATACCATTCCCATTGGTCATTTAAAGGTTAAGATATAGTCTTTTATGAGATTCAGCCAAACTCTATATTGTGAGAGTGAGAATTAACATGAATTTTCAAAACCTCCAAAAGGGGATTAGGCTTCACTTTATGAACCAGTGCCTAGGTTTTTTTCTCTTCTCTCTTTAGGTAGTCCCACCTAAAATTTACAACTTACCTACACTCATAACATCTTAAGGGTATCCTTTTCACATTAATATTTTATTCCCATATTACCTCATTTATTTTAATACAAATGGTTTTTGGTATGCCTTCATCTAAATCTAATATAACACACACTCAAGCGTAGGAGGCCAAAACACCATCCATGGTTTTAAAATACACTTTAATAAATTACCCCATTAAGGATCTAATTTGTTTCATACATTTATCACTTTAATATTCCATGGGGATTCCATACTTCTTGACCCAAATGAGAAACTTTCCTCTCTTTGTCATCAATGTGTTAAAGTTAGGGCACCAATTTTATAGCCATAACCTAGCTCCATCAAGAAACAAAGGTCATCCATATAAAACCTCATCCTTATTATATAAATAGGGTTACATGACAATGAAAGACCCTTTAGGTATAAAGTTAATTCTTCAACATGGAGCCCAATTAATCCAAACCAACTCTCTAATTCTCCTATTATCGACCACTTCCTTATAAACTTCTTGATCAAGCTTATGATTTTTAGATTGCTGATAGTATTCAAAAAATATCCATTGTTAAATACCATCATTAATGATGTAGTATCCTCTTCTTTATCTTGACATTTGAAAAATTCTTCTTGGATTAGAGGGATCTCCCCATCGATTTCCTTCCCTGGGGATCACAAGAGTTAGTTTGGGGCCAAACTGCACCCCATTTGACCACTACCAAACCCTGAAATTTACAACCTTGTAGAAGGGAAACCAAAACATCACCAAAATTTTACAACCACTCATATTCATCTTGAAAACATAGGGCTTCATGGATCTCTTATCGCATAAATTGTTTTTGTAGTTTTTTTCCCAATTTCTCTGTAAAATAATGCTAAATGATCCATCGATCCCACTCTTTATACTCTCAATATCTATCCATCATTGAAAAATACCCATTTCAAAATTTCATTAAAATCATATAAATAAATAAATTATATGAATGAATACCATCCATTCTCATAATCTGATCCATCTATCCCATTGTGATCTAGAATACCATAAATTTGTATGTCACTCTATCTAACCTAATAACATGACATAATATGATAATTTTACCCATTTAATATGATAATTATGATCAATATAATTTATTTAATATGTATCATTATTTAATATAATCTATCTATTATTATTTTAAAATTACCTATACTTGTATCACATATGTGACAATATGTCAATATGCCCAAATCTAGAGCATAATATATCCTATCTAATTCACAGTATATCTTAATATATGTCATCTTAATAATGTAATTTGAACCCAAAATTAAAATTCATATCAATTAATGTTTGAAACTCTAATCATTATTATTCCTCCCTTTTGAGGTGAGAAATGTAGCCTACAAATCACTCATCTTAAAATAAAAGAGTTATATGCATCAGATTATATAGAAAATATGTAAGCATATAAGACACTTGTGCTAAAATGATTAGATTATATAATAATATAAATATTTCATCATTCACACATATATGAAACATGTATCTTAAGTAAAATAAGTGTCATGTCAAGATTAATATAGAAAATAGGCATGCACTAGTATTCATCATAGTAATTATCATTGTGGATATAAGCACTCAGTAGTAAGCCATGAAAAACATGAATGATATGAGTCATGAAATCACACATAATTAAAAGTAATGAATGATATAAATTATGGAACCATATGCTAAAAAAATAGTCATAGATGTATCCACACATATGTACACAATCATAATTATGACACACACAAGCACTCAAAACATGACATAACTTTGACTCGAATCTAACCAAACATAGACAACATGGCCATGAGATGTAAGAGAGGATATTTAACATGATTTATGAATTACATGAAAACACAAAATAAATTAACTCATATAATCACATAAGATAACACTCAACATATGACATGAAATGTCACCTAATGAAATAACTAACAATAGTCACTCATGAAGCACACAATGTAACACAAAATGGTCACTCAATGTCACATAGTGTCATAAAAAAAAATCATCACATAAATTAATAAAAACTCTAGGATCAATCCATGTAACAATCATCAACATCAATCATGCATAGAAAAAATAAGTCTAGCCTACACCATCATTCCATATTCATTGCACATAGTAAGGTATACTATCCATAAATGATGTGCTCTAGAGAACATATACAAGAACAAGTAATGTACAATCAATATAAGTATCTAAATATGATTAATTTAATGCTCATATAAAATATAGAATATGTAGTGTACCATGATTCCCCTAGTGTAGGCATGTCCCATGTTTAGGAAGGTAGCCCTTAGGTGTAGGATTTTCATGCATATATATGTTTAATTTACCATATTTTTTATTTAGTATTATTTAGAAAAAACATAAAAAATTAAATATTAATTTTTCATAATGTACATAAATAATCATAAAAAATAAAATTCCACCTCTGATTTATTGCACATATTAAATATGGAAATGACCAAACATCTAAGGGATATGAAGTACTTAGATTTTTATGCCTTAGTTTTGATCTCTTTATTTTATGAATTATGTTAAATGTGCTCTATAATAGATTTATGTGGGATTAGATTAGAAAAAAACTAAAAAAATACATAATATGAATTTCTAATTTAATAGATACTTGCAGATGTTAGTTTCAATTGAATTTGATGAATTCATGCAAAAGTTAGCATTTGACTATTTGTTTCAAACATGTGAACCTATGTATATAATTACCTTTTATATGTTTGATCACCTTTAGAGATACATAGATTAACATGTATTATTTATCATTTATTCAAACACTAGCTCTTGTAATTTTAATTAGAAAACTATAGAAAAGGGTTATTATTTTGGGTTAGAATGACCTTTGCCAATTCTCATAAATTAGCTAAGCATTGCCTACATTGTCAATACTTTAAATATGTCTCAAAAACCATTTAGTTCTCTCTTTAATGTGAGTTTGTGCCAAGCCATGTGGATATAAGTCTAGATTTTATTTATCCTAGGCCATCCTTTGATACAAACATGCATAATATAATTTGAACTTAAAAAATTTTAGATTTTGAAATGATTAGTCAACTAAGAGTATTTTTTACTTTGTAATGATCAATTCTTATCCCTAAATACATTCAAGGGCATTTGTCTGTATAGGGATATTGAATTCTAATATTAGGAGTTAGTAGCACATAAAAGTTGACCTAAGAGTAAGAAAATGTGTTAAGAAAAGGTCTAAAAGGGAATGTGCCAAAAATTAATATGAAAAATGATTTTGAATGTTTCCATAATTTTTAGATGCTACCAAATGATGTTAGAGTCCATAAATTTTAAAATCATCTAAAATCTAAGGAAAACTAAATGTTATTTAAATTATAACCAAATATCCTTGTGACATAGTAAATAAATATAGAAATAGTAAAAAAAAAAACCTAACAAGAAAATAATGTCAACAATATTACAAAAGATCAAGATGAATGTGCAAAAAATTCCCCTATTCGTAATTGAGGATCTATACATGCAAAGTCATATAGAATCATTATGAAAATAATGCTTTTACCAAATGTGGATATAAATAAAATGCAACTTTACATTGGAAATTGTGAACTTTTACCTTTAATTACCCCAATGTTTCATAGTGTTTTAAGAGATTACGCTTTTAAGATATTTTTTTTAATTAAAATGAGGTATATTCAATATAAAAAATCAAAATATATTTAAAGAATAATTACACGTATATGTCTACAACATTGTGTCATTAACAAAGTATGCTCATGTTGTGGAGAGTGGAGATGCCATGGATTATCAGTTGACCTAATGTAAATTAAGACTTGGGTAATTTTATTCTTTTTCATTTCCTAGTTAGGGAAATGAATATGCTTACATGTGTTTTCTAGAATTAGTGCCTAAGATATTTAGGGTGTAAAATATTAGATGCACTACTCATGCAACTGATCTTGAACCTAAACATAAAAGGTGGTTATCACATATTAGGCTCACAAGTAATAATACTTATGTCATTGATGGAATTAAACCTAAATTAAATAACCTATTTTATTTAATCAACCACTGTAGATATACTTATAGATTCAAATTGCTCACTAGGTACCACTTATGACATAGTAATTTTTTTTATTAATGTGTATTATTAATGAACAATGTTCATACTCCATGATTTTATGTAATTAGTGCTAACATAGTAAACCAAATAGTAGATGCATGAACTGTGTTCATGTTTGTAATTTGAATAATGGTGATAACATGTGATATTGGATGACATAATTTTTCATTCACTTTGATCAATCTGATAATCTCAAAAATATTGAAATATGTAATATATATGACATATATAGTTCATATACCCTAATTTGTATAAATATGCTACTTATATGTATTTGTATCCTGATTTAACAATATCTAAAATAACTACATAAATATTAATGTTTCTAATATTATGAATAATTATATCAAGCTTAATAAATGTGTCAATCTAAATAACTATACCAATGTGAATATCCATATCAATGTGAATAATTTTACCAGTATGAATATATGTATCAATATAAATAACTATATCATTTTGAATATTTGTATCAATATGAAGAAATATATGAAATGGGGAAATCCCATTATATGCCCCATTTTTATATGAGTAATGATATTATTGAATCAATCATGTCGAAATATTTATATGCATACATAATTGTGATAATCATAAAGTGTATGTTGTGACCCATGTGAAATTGATGAAGTAATGTTCTTATTAAATATGATAAATTTTTTATTTGAGTTTGAATATTTGTAACTTAATGTAATGATTAACTCTTTGAATTATTTATTTTTAAAAATTTAACACAATTTTGACTGACATTTGTATCTTGGACTTTGTAATATTTGACCAAAGTGAATATTTGAATTTGATATCATAAATATCATTGCATTTTTTGGAATCACATTCTATGGAAACACTATTTATTAATTTTGAACTCAAAATCTATGGAAAAATCCTTGCATAATTTGGAATAATGATCAAAATTTTCTTATAAATAAAGAGTAGAAATGGCATCACATTGTATTTCAACAAGAGATTCATGCAAATATATATTTTCACATTTATTTTAAGGAGAAGAACAAATACTATCATAATTCATTTTAATTGATAAGAGTGAAACATAACATTCATTTTCATCATTTTTTAATTGAAGACAAGGTAGAGGAATATCACATTATTTTTCAATAATAAAGTCATTTTTCATTTCAAGATAAAAGTTGGGAACATCACATTAATTTGAAATAATAACATGATTTATCATTTGAAGAGAGGAAAAATAAACATCACATTCATTTACATCAATGACTTAATTTTTCATTTCAAGCGAATAAGAAGGAACATCGGATTCATTTTTAAAAATATCATCATGATCATCTATGCATGGCTCTATTATGTCTTCTTATTTGGGTTTAATTTTAGAAAAATCAATAAGTATATTATGTAATTCATTTATACTCTCTATTTTTTTAATGTGTGATTAGGAGAGTGTATAAAAGTATGAGAATTAAGTTTAACATCATTTTTTCTTTTTCTACTTCACTATGTTGATCACTTTTACACCAATCCTCTTGATAGACATATTCATAAGCATTGAAATATTAATTCATATAAGTACCATCATTGAGATTATGACATTTTTTATTAATACATTCATTATCATAAGCATAGGGCATGGAAGAACTAGAAAATAGTAAATAAAAAGGGTGGGGGTTGTTAAGGGATTCAAATCGGTCTCTTATTTTGAGATTAACAAACACTAACATACTAAAAAGCACAAACACAAAGAATATACGAAGGATAAGACCTTAAGATTTATGACACACGTGAAAGGGAAATATAAATTATATTGGAAAATCAAATATAAATACATAAATATGAAACCGCAGTGATATAATGATGAAACCCTAAGGAGAGGTAGGGTTTTTTAGGATTATAGATTAACAATGTGTTCACCAATATGTTTCACCTTATTTTTTATTATCTAAACAAGAATACAACCTTGATTATTTAGATTGAAAAATGTACATAAAAACTCATAATAATTTGAGTGATACCTATGATTTATTACATATGTTAAATATAGAAATGATAAAATATCTAAGGGATACAAAGTGCTTATCTTGTTATGTCTTAATTGTCATATTTGTACTATGTGAATTATGTCAAAGTCACTCTTTAATGGATCTATCCGGATCAAATCAAGAATAAACTAAAATATAAATAAAAAATGAAAATAGAAGTGTGTAAACACATACAGATGATGGTTTCATCTAAATTTTTAAAACTCATCTAGAGATGTATAGTCTAAGTTTTTCACTCAAACCTATGCACATGTGCCAATCATTACTTTTTCTATGTTCCATCACTTTTAAACTTGTAAACCTTTTTATTATTATTTATCATCACTATATTAGGTTTAAGGAGTTTAAAACATATTATTATTAAATATTTTAGTATTAACAAATCTATGATGTTCATTACTTTTTTAAAAATGGTAAAATAAAATATCTCTATAATGTTCAAATAAGGGTTTGATTAAAATGCAATGTAATATGTTATGTCATAATTTTTTTCAAAACCTTATCTTTTGAATATGTGATCAATTTGATTTATCAATAATGATTTATAATCATCCCTCATATTTTAGGTTCAACCTTTTACTCACTTATATATTAGGTGGGGTTTCTAAATAAAATTAATGATGTCCCTATATAACATGGACAAATGGATTATCATTAAATTGTAACATGTATAACTAGTGAAAATTAATTAAATTTGAATAATATGAAAAAATTAGTAATTAATTTTAAATAATTAACCCTAAAATTAAAGAGAGGTAAAATGTAAGGTTTATAGGTCAATCTATTTTATTTTTAGTTTGGTGATATCCATCAAAATTTAATAGTATAAATGCATTCTTGCAATTAGTGACATAGTCTTGACTTATAAATTTGATGATGAACATAGAAGTCTCCCAAGAGAATCAGTCCCACTTCAAAAAATGCACTAGGAATTGAGATGTTCTATAAAAATGATATAAAACATTGAATTGACTTGACTTGGTTTATCTAGTCTTGATCTCTAAAATAATCACTCTGGTTTATGCACTAAAAATATGATCATTTGGAAAAGAAATATTCTTCTTTCCCTAATTATGAAGCAATATCTAAAAAATCAATAAATAAAATATGTTTAGAGGCCTATGATAAAGTTAAAAAAAATATTTTGATATTTATCTAGTCCTTAAATAATAACAATATCTCAAAAAATAAACATTAATAACTTGAATAATTATAATAGCATACAAACCAAATTTTGTGTTGTGCATGTATAACATAAACTTATGTGATTCAATAAAATTTAAAATGATTTTATGATCTCTATTAAATGCTTATAAATGCTCAAAATATTCATGTAGACAATAAATAGATGATCAATGATGTTCTATGCATAAATGAACTAAACTCAAGTGCATTAATATCTAATTTGAATTTGAATTAAAACCAGCTAGTGCTAAAATGACACATAAAAATTGAATGGACCTAGGATCACCCCAATAATCTAAGAAAATATTAGAACATATAGATCTCTACACACAAATATTGATGTGGGGTAAGGGGTTAGGAGAGAGAAACAAGAAATATGGTGGTTTTTTTGAAAAGGTGTGGGGACCTTCAAAAGTTGATAAATACACCAATAATAACTAATTTAGAAAAATTAATACACAAACATCCTAAAATCATTTAATTTAACAACTATCAAATTCATAGGGGGAATTTTTAAGGTTTATACCTTCTTTTAATATTTAAAATATGTGCATGGATACATATTAAAGTAGACAATGACATGGTATGGATATAAGAAAATGTGCATGGAGCTCCAAAACAAAATCAAATGTACCCAAGAACCTGGTTTTTTTAATTTATTCTTCTACACATGCATGGGTTAGTGCCAAATGATATTAATAAATTGAAATCTAAAAGAAATAAAAAATAAGATACCTGATTTTAGTGGGAAATGGAATGGAGTTAGGAACCCTTATTAACTTCTAAACCTTCACACATGTCTAAATTTCCTAATAGAATTTATATTAGAATTATTAAATATTTTGAATCAATATAAATAAAATTTTGAGTATAATTCTAAATAAATTTGAGTGACATACTAAGAACAACCATTCATGAGAGTAACTAAAATAATTTGAATGCATCTTTTAAATAAAAAATTGAACAAAATTTGAGATACATAAATCTTTATATAATGATGCACATGCCTTAGAATCATGTATATGAATATTATGAATGGGATATATGCCTCCATTTTGAGATTTGGAATGGCTTTATGAAACTCACATCATAAAAAATGGAGTAAATGTACAGTGTGAATGATAAGATATGAAATCATTGGTGTATTACATATAGTGTTATATTGATGCTAAGGCATCCCATGAGGACCCAAAAAATGAACCATTTTTGTCTTAAATTGGTATATTAGGTTAATTTTAGGTGATATAGGTCTTAGGAGGTCCATTTTTAGGTTTAGAGAGAGAGTCAAGATGCATAAAATTTAAATTATAGGTTTTCCATCCAAAAGGGAAGTTCTAAATTTTATAATGTCTTAGTGAGGCTAGTTGATGTATAATTAATGATAAACATTATAAATGAAATTTTATAGTCTCATTATGGTATTATAATTAAAATAAATGCATTTTTCATGTAAAAGTGAGGTGGTAGTCCACCACCCCACATAGGTTTAGGAAGTTGTTTGCTAATATTGATCTAGATTCAGTTATGAATCTTTCTGTAAGGGTCTTTGTTTTAATAAGAATTTTTTTTTTTGTGTAAAAATAAATATTTTGAGAGGAGTACCTTTCATTATATTTTAAATAAAAAAATAATGGACATGTAAATATAAAGTTGATGAAATAACGACCGTGTTTTAAGAAATTTTGTGTTTTCTTGACATTGCATATCTGAGAACAAAGATTATGATGAGTATTTATATTTTTAAAATTTAAATGATTTTTAATGAGATTTATTTTGTTTTTTATTTTTTATATTCACTAAGTTGATTCAAGAGCATAGAAAAAATTTGTAAACAGTCACAGTTGTAGTAACAACTAGGTCTGAAGATAAGGAGTGTGCATGTACAAGCTTATGTAAATAATTTGATTTGTTGTTGATCCAATGGTATTGAGATATGTGGATATATTTGGAGTGGATAATTTCATGAATATTAGGAACCACACTTGTTTTAGTAACTATTGATAGCAGTTGTTGTGACAGCCAGGTTATTAACATCAAACACTCAAACTAATAGTTCACATAAAATAAGGTTTTGGTATACTGTGTTTTACTACTCTAGCTTGTTCTTGGATCTAAATAGGTTTAAAAATGTTTTTATAGATGATTAAGGTATAAAAACACATTAATGTTGAATATGGAGTCTCTAAACTTAAAATATTCTTGAAACCTTGTATACCTTGTTTGAAAAGGGGAAGACAGTTAAAGAGGATTGAGTTATAGTAGAATTGAATAATGTTAGGATTAAAAAGGGAGTGAGGAAAGTTTTTTATGGTTATTTAGATTAGAGAAATTTTTTTTATAGGATATAAAGTCATTAGGTGTTGATAAACAATAAAACTTTGAGTGAAACCCTGTTCTTACCCTGTAATTTATCATACAAGATAATCAAACCTGATTGAGATCTTGAGATTGTGGATGCATGGTGGCTTATGGTGACTTTATAATCAAATTAAAAAGTTGTGTTTTGATTATATAGACTCATTCCATCAATTTTTTTCCTTGAAACTAATTTTGGTTCAATTTATGTAATTTTATCTATCCTTGGTCTGTGAAGTCCCTTCAAACCCTAGTTTTTAGGGTTTAGTTTATTAAAGGAGATATAACAATTAAAATTTTATGAAAATTGGTAATATTGTATAAAATTATTATACCTTAATTATTGAGGTTGTTTCATAGATTTTAGGTATGAACAAGTATAGAAATATGGTTGTATGCTTGTGATAAGGCCTAAAGAAGGGTTCAAGAAGTCAGTGTGGTATATAAATAGTAAATTTTTCCAAAGAAAGAGGTCAATAAATGTTTGATTCAGATAAAGAAGTCTAATAAATATCTTTAAATTCTAATGTTTTTTAGATAAAGTTCGCATATGGTTTAGAATAAGGAGATTTGCTTAATTAGAGGGTTAATTAGTGAAAGGCTTAAAGGAAGAAGTACAATTTGCCTTGGGATTTATGTCAAAATATTTAGGAGGTAGTTGAAAGGGAAAAATGGGTCCTTGAATATATATTTATTTTATGGTGGATTTTTTTTAGATGCTCCCAACAAGGAGCTTTACCCATAAATAGGGCTAGTAGAAGAATAAAGCTAGGAAAGATGCTTGATTAAAGTAAAACAAATTGACAGTTGGATTTGATGTTTTGAGAAGGGATATGAGAGAGTGATAAAGAGAAAAGAGAAGTTTGATGAGGTTGGAATCATCTTGGCTCTTGAATGAACTATTGAGAGACCATATTTGCATTGACTAATGAAGAGTGTATCATGGAGGTAAAGGTGTGTTTTTGATCAAGGATTGTTTTAGGTTGTTGAATGTTAATTGATTAGTTTATTGTTAATGTAAATGTCATATGAAACTATTACATATTTGATAAACATTGAGAAGGTTCATTATAACCATATATTTCATGATTTCCATATGGGAATGAGTGAATGAAGAAAGAAAATTCTTGAATGAAAGGAAAGTGCATATTTTGACAAAGAAGTTGATTTCAGCTCTGCATCATTTGGTATTAGATTAAGAAGATTATTTGGGAAGAGAAAGGAAAATGGAAATCATGACAAGGTAATTTTTATTTCATTTTCATTTATGTTTTGATTTAATGTGTTGAAGTGTGCATGAAGGTTCAGAGAAGTTAGTAGCAGCCCTACAATCAAGTGTGGCTTATTGATCAAGATAGATATTAATAAACTCAAATGAGAGAGAGAGGCTCATAAAAATAGTTAAAAATAGAGAAAATATTCCCATAGGTAGGATAATAGGGTAGTCCTAGGTGTGGATAAGAAAATACCCAGTTGAGGTCAAGAGAAAGAGAAGAGAGACCAAGTGAATGGTCAAGATGTGGCAAGAGAGTGAAGGCTTGTTAGAAAGAGGAATAGGTCTAGGTGAGGCTAAGGTGTTGATATAAATATTAAATGAGATGAGGAAAGAGAGAGGTAAGAATAAATAGGGTATAGTGGATGACAGAAGCTACCACAAGAAGAAGATGGTGCAAGATGACACCAAACAGAGAAAAGAGATGGAAAAGGAGATGGTTGAGATGAGGTAGTAAATAGATAGCATGATGGATATGTTAAAGTAGATAAGTGACATGGAAATCCCACATGTTGGATGGGTAATGAATAATAATCCACTTAAGTGGGCAATCAAACTATTGATGAAGAAAATAAAGGTATGAGCAAAGAGAGAGCAGAAGAAGATGCTATGCAAGTAACTAAAAAGAGAAATGAAAATGCTTTGGTTTAGAGGACAACATAAGGAACAAGAGGAAGAGAAACACATTGATGTGGATGAATTGATTTTGAGTGAAGAAAAGGAGGATAAGTACAACTAGACAAGTGTTGACCATGACAAAGAAGATGAATATCAATTAGAAGGCCTCATTGAATGATTAACAAAGGAATGCAACCCCATAAAGAAGGTATAAATTTAGATTTTATGTTTGTATATGAAAGCAAAGAAAAAATATAGGTAGAATTGGAAGCCATTAAAAGGCATTTCAAGGTGAAAGGATATATAATGAAGCATAAGTGCAAGTTATAGCAGTTGAACTTCACATGAATGAAGGAAAAGATCATAGTGAAAAAAATATGAGTGCAATAGAACAAGTTGAATATGTGGAGCCCTATGGAGGCTCAAATTTCATTGAGATAATAATTAGTCAAGGCATTGTTTTTGTGTTTATTTTAGGTATGAATATGTAAGTAAAATAATCTGAAAATACAAGAGTTACAGTAGTATATTGGGGCATCTACAGCCCACATGACAAAGGTAAGGAGGAAGAAGAAGGAAGAAGAGATTGTATATGAAATGTAAGATGATGCAAGCAAGAAAAGAGGCATAATAGTGTATGATAGAGGCAAGGTTGAGTACAAGGTATATAAGCTAAATCATGTAGATATAGGAGTGACATAGGATGATCTAAGAGATATGAATTGGAAGAGATGGAAGAATCATAATAATCTATTGGAGCTCAATTTCTATTTCCCCTAGGAGAATGATGCATGGGCATCCCATGAGGACCCAAAAAATGAAGCATTTTTATCTTAAATTGTAATATTAGGTGATTTATAGGTGATATACGTCTTAGGAGATCCATGTGTGTGTTTAGAGAGAGTCAAGATGCATTAAATTCAAATTATAGGTTTTCCCTCCAAAAGGGAACTTCAAATTTTTATAATGTCTTAATGAGGCTAGTTGATGTATAATTAATTATAAATATTTTAAATGACATTTTATGGTATCATGATGGTGTTAGAATGAAAATAAATGAATTTTTCATGTAAAAATGAGGTGGCAGTCCATCACCCCATGCAGGTCTAGGATGTTGTTTGTTAATCTTGATCAAGATTCAATTATGAATCTTGTTGTAAGGGTATTTGTTTTAATAGGAGTAAAAATAAATATTTTGAGAGGATGACCTCAAATTAAATTAAAAATAAACAAATAATTGACATGTAAACATAAATTTGATGAAATATTGATCGTGTTCTAAGAAATTAAGTGTTTTCTTGACATTGCATGGTTGAGAACAAAAATTATGATGAGTATTTATAATTTTAAAAGGTAAGTGGTTTGTAATGAGATTTATTTTGGTTGTGATTTATTATACTAACTAATATGATTTAGGAACATATAAATAGTTTGCAAATAGTCACAGTTGTAGTAACAACTAGGTTTGAAGACAGGGAGTGTGCATGTATAAGCTTATATAAATAATTTGGTTTGTTGTTGATCCAATGATATTGAGTTATGTGGAGATATTTGGAGTGTATAATTATATGAAGATTAGGAACCATAATTGTTTTAGTAACTATTGACAATAGTTGTTGTGACATAGAGGTTATTGGCATCAAGCACTGAGATTAATAGTTCACATAAAGTAAGGTTTTGGTATATTGTGTATACTGTGTTTTATTGTGCTAAAACATGTTCTTAGCTCCAAAGAGGTTTAAAAAGGTATTTTTATATTTTATTAAGGTATAAAAATACATCAATATTGAATATGGAGTCTCTAAACTTAAAATATTCTTGAAACCCTGTATACCCTTATAGTCTTGAAAATTAAAATATTCTTGGAGTCTCAAAAAGGACTAAGTTTTAGTAGAATTGAATAATGTTGGGATTAAAAAGGGACCAAGGAAATTTTTTAATGGTCCTTGAGGGTAGATACAACCCTTTTATAGTATTTTAATTCATTATGTGTTGATAAACAATAAGACTTTGAGTGAAACCCTGTTCTTACCCTCTAATCTGTCATACAAGATAGTCAAACCTGACTGAGATCTTGAGATTGTGGATGTATGGTGGCTTATGGTTACTTTCTCATAAAATTAAAAATGTTTATTTTGATTATATAGACTCATTCCATCAATTTTTTCCTTGAAACTTATTTTGTCTCAATCTATGAAATTTTATCTCTCCTCAGCATACGCAGTCCCTTCAAACCCTAGTTTTTAGGGTTTAGTCTATTAAAGGAGATATAACCATTGTAATTTTATGAAAATTGGTACTATTGTATAAAATTATGACAAATTAATTATGGATGGGTTTTTATAGTTTTAAAGTATGTACAAGTATGAAAATATGGTTGTATGCTTGTGATAAAGCTTAGAGAAGGGTTCAAGAAGTTAGGGTGGTATTGAAACAGTAAATTTGTCCAAAGAAGGAGGTCAAAAAATATTTGATTCAGCTAAAGGATCCTAATGGGTATCTATAAATTCTAATGGTTTGAAGATAAAGTGTGTACATGGTTCAAAATAAGGAGATTTGATTAATGGGAGGGTTAATTGGTGAAAGGCTTAAAAAAGGAAGTATAATTTGCCTTGGGACTTGTGTCAAAATATTTAGGTAGTAGTTGAAAGGGAAAAATGGGTCCCTGAATATATAGTTATTTTATGGTGGATGTTTTTAAAATTCTCCCAAAAATGATGTTTACCCATAAATAAGGCTAGTAGAAGAATAAAGCTAGGAAAGATGCTTGATTGAAGTAAATCAAATTGACAGTTGGATTTGATGATTTGACCATGGATAGGTGAGAGTGTTAAAGAGAAAGGAAGAGTTTAATGATGTTGGAGTCATTTTGGATCTTGAATTAAATATTGAGAGACCATATTGGAATTGACGAATGAAGAGTGCATCATGGAGGTAAAGGTGTGTTTTTGATCAAGGATTGTTTTAGGTTGTTGAATATTAATTGATTGGTTTGTCATTAATGGATATGTCATATGAAACTAGTATAGGTTTATGAAAAATTGAGAAGGTTAATTATAACCATATATTTCATTATTTCCCTATGGGAATGAGTGAATGAAGAAAGATGATTCTTGAATGAAAGGAAAGTGTAGAGTTTGACAAAGAAGTTGGTTTTAGCTCTGCATCATATATCCTTGGAAATATGTATATTAAGAATATTTACCCCATATGGGCCCATGATACATGAAATATAATATAAATAAATATATGACCCATGTGGGCTAGATATATATGAAATGTAGGATTAAAAATAATATGCCCCATGTGTGCTTGAAATATAAGAAATATAGAATCATTATTATATAATATAGTGATGTAAATAACAAGTATAAGATATTTCCATAATTGGATGTATAAAATGAATCATGGAATAAATTTACATGATATATATCATGAAAACATAGAACATTCCAAGCACAAGAAAAATATAATCATAAAAAAATGTGCAAAAAATATGACAAGGCATGGAGAAAACACTTTAGACATTGGAGTGAGGCCTAGAAAACACATAAGCAATAGAATTAACACCAAGAACATATTTATTACCCCATTTTTATGATATTATGATCTTTAGCAAACCATTTTACATATATAGTGATAAAATATCAACTAATAATAGAATATCTCTTGAATCACATAACAAGTTATTTGCTAACTTTTGATGTAGAGGAAACTGATTCAACTAATGTATTTGCATACATGTTCTTACCTTGAACACTATTCTAATTCTGATTTGATATTTGGTTCTAATTTGTATAGTTTCAAGTGGTCCTCTATTTATCTTATGCGACCTCTTTCTTAGTCCTCTTCTATATCTATCAAAACAATGTGTAGAATGGACCATACATGTTGACCAAATTTTGGCCTTTCAGGCCAAAATTGGGCACCCCTATCAAAAAACTTAGTCGTGCAAGTCTATATCTTTGGTCAGGTCTAGTATTCAGGTTTAATTTGGAATAAGTGTTCTTTAACAAATTCACAACAAATGTACAAGTCTATTCCTTTCAGAAAGTTCATTTTTGGTCTTGTCTAAGCCTTTGCCAAAAATTTTCAAGTTTTTGTTCTAAGCCTTTGCCAAATTCTTTCAGACTTTTTATCTGAGTCATTTTCCTTAAGTGTATTTCTTTTAGACTTTTCATTTGGCAAAGTAATGAATTCTTTTAAATAATTTGTCCAAGAGAAATCTCCCAAAGACAAAGTGCTGAATTCTTTCGGATAAATTGTCTGTGCAAAGTTTTTGAAGGTACTTTGAATTTTTTTAAAAAGATATCTTTCAAGCTAAAAAGGACACTTTCAAATTTTCTAAAGGGTATATTTAAATTTTTTGATGGCCATTTTCATTTTCCTGAAAGGTACTTTGCATTTTTTCTGAAAGGCATTTGCAAGAAAGCTTAAAGGTACTTTTTAGAAAGTCCGAAGTGCATTTCAACTTTCATAAAGGGACATTTTCAAAAAAATTGAAATATTATTTTGGAGAGAAGGTGGACCATTTCAAAAAATCTAAAGGGTATTTTTTTCCTTTTAGAAAGTCATTTTCAAAAGCCAAAGGACACCTGCAACTTTTTGGAAGGGGTCTTTTCAAATTGCCAAAGGGTCATTTGGAGGAGACTGAAAGGGTCATTCCAAATCTGAAGGTCCAATTTAAGAAACTTGAAGGAAAATTTTGAAGGGATAAATATAAAGTTTGAAGGAATGAATTATTTTGAAAAACTTGTCTAACACAAATGAAATAAAAGGGCAAAAGAATGCTTGAGAAAATTATCCACAAAAAGGGTCGAGACAAAAAGTTCAAAGAAAATGATCAAAGGAGTGACGACCCACAAAACATCAATTTCAAACTATGGGAAATATCCATTGATGTCAAAAGGCTCAGTGAGAACCTAAAAGCAAAAAGGGATAACAAATGTCAAAATGTAACTGAGGCTTTGGTTTAGTTTTAACAAATGTAACTAATGCATTTGGTTCAGTTGTAAATTATTGTAACCAATCTATTCAATGACATGGCATATCTTTCCCACTTCTCTCCCATGCAAATTTAACTAATTATTTCAAGATGACACATGTCCAAGTGACCCTTGGACTTCCTTTGATTGCTCTACCTCTCAAGACTCTATATATGCATTCTCTTGGCTCATTTTATAGCCTCTGTTGGTTATTATAAAAACTCTAGCCAAATTTGTACTCAAAGAACTCCTGAAGAAATGTACAAGTGTTGTTTCCATTCACATGCTGTAACATTGAGTAATTTCTTGAATCTTGTTGGTCTAGTCTAGTGAAATATTACCTTTTTCTATCTTGTACTCTTGATGGTCTACCAATTTGCAGAAAGGATATTGTTGTAGGTATTTACTAATATTATTTTTGAAGTGTTGAGATATCATAGAAGTGGTTTGTGATTGAATCTCTCTTTATAATCATTCACACCCTTTCGAAGAATTATAAACCTTCTTTTATCTAGCATATGAAGCATTGATGTAGTAATAAATCTTAATTTATGAGTCTTGTGTGAGAAACACCTTGTTTGTTTTTAAGTAGTAGTTGCAGTCAATTAGAAGGAAATTATTCATCGATGCATCACCATTTTGTTTTATTAGTTATTTTTCTTAACCCTTTTAATACATAATTGATATATTAGAGAGAGATTTAAAGGTGCATCAAGGGGAGCTAGCCCCTAATATAGAGATTCATCTCCACAAAATTGTCACCCTCAACAAGAGAGATGATTCCATTTTCCCACTTGGATAAGGAGAGTTGAACATCTCCTCAAGGGTGCAAATCCAAGAATCAACAATTTTTGGCATCCCTGATGGGACATCTCAATCCTAGAAGATTGTTCAATCTTGGTACTGGTCTTGGCATTGTTGAAGATTGAAAGAAACATCTACATTCAGTACCTAGTGACTTTATTAAAGAATTCAAGTCTTTAGTTGATGATTAGTCCTATTTTCCATGCCAAAGGTGACCACTAAGTCTACTGCTAAAGGTGTACCCTTTGAGTTTATGGAACTACCTCCATATTCCACCAAAAAGTTTAGGTTTATCAACACTCATCCTTACAAAAGAGATTTTGTGTTTAAAGCTTTCAATTTACATTCCATTCCTAACACCCATAGTGATTATTCCAAAATGGCTATATGACAACCTTTTATGCCTTTCACTGGGGCATCTCCCTTGCATCTTGCCCAATATGATCAAATTCCAGGAGCTGCCCTCAAAAGTGTCCCATATTTTAGTGGAGATGGTCTAATTACTACCATTGAGCACATCAAGAATATAGAAAACTTTTTTAATAGTGCTAATATTACCCATGAAAATGTATCTATTAGGTTTTTGGCCTTGTCTTTCAAAGGAAAAGTTTTAGACCGGTATGGGACCCTACCTATAAATTCTATTAGCTCATGGGATGAGTTGGGGACTTTGTTGACTGATAGGTTTGGGTAAAAGAGTGATCACCTATCTTTAGCTAAGAAAATAACCATAATAAAGAGGGAATCTCATGAATTCATGCAATATTTTAATACTAGGTTCCAAAAAAATTGGGATAGAATCCTAATTCTTGTGAGGCCAATAACAAACTATGCATTTTTGTACTACTTGAAAGCATCGAATAGTGACATTGCCATGATGATTCAATATATGGGTGGAAACACATTGTATTCTACGTATGAAATAGCTATAAATGTTTATAATTATCTTATCCAAGTGGGAAAGATATCTCTTGGACCTCCAATGCCACTATTCCTTAATTTGTATTCTCCTAGTCAAAGTGTATTTCCCTCTTTAGCTTCTTTGCCTGGTCAAGAAAAATATGCCATTTACCCTACCAATGAAATACATAGTCAAAAGATTTCTCAAAAGTGTTAATAATTAATTGGTTTCTCTCAAAGTTAACAAGCCCAAGGTTATAGGCCATATCAATCCTTCAATTAGTTTGGACAAACAAAAAAACCTTCTTTTCAAGGCAATAATCAAGGACAATGCCAAATTACCCATGTCAAGCCTTATCAAATCTGTAATCCTATTGATCCCTCATCCTCTAAATCCATTTTATCCACTCAAAAAAAATTGGTCCAAGATTAGCCCAACTATCCACCTTTTGAACATGGTCAGGAATAAGTTCCTTATACCAATGAGATGCAAAATCAAGGCATGAATACACAAGGTGATAAAAAATCTCAATTTTCAAATTTTGAGATGACAATGCAATTTATGATGGAAATAAGATAGGTTCAATTTTATTCCACTCTCATGAATCATTTTTAGGGTGAGTTTTGTGCCATTAATTACATGGGGAATACAAGTAATCAAAATACTAGTGTTGCCTCTAATACTAGGTCCAAAAGGAGGGCTATCAATGAAGCTCAAATAGATAATCAAGGACATGTTGTGACTCATACATCATATCCTATGGTAAGTGGGTCTAAAATAGCTCCTAAACTACAAGAAAATTAGAGGATTCTAAATTTTAGGATAGCTGCTCCAACTCTACCTCCACAAGCTACATCACAAAGTGAAAATGTTCATAAAGAGAACCCCAAGGTGAGTAATCCTTCCATCAATGTGGTAGCCCATACGAAGAAGATCCATATGAACATATTATTATGGGATTATATAACATTACTAGGGTAGAAAGATATATTCCAAAAAGAATTGCATGGATTAGGTAAATAGGCTGGCCCATCTAGAAATGACAATGTCATTCTGGTAAATGGAACTCAATCTATGGATGATCAACTGAAGAAAGATGAGAAGACTCATCATTTTTACCTATCTCTAATTATTTGTGATTTCTTGGTTCATAATTGCATCATTGATAGTGGAGCAATCACATCAGTTATGCAAAAATGTATAACAAATAAGCTAGGCCTCAAGTATGAGTCAATGACTAAAGGAGTCTTGCAATTGCATGGATCCCCAGCCAAGACTTTGGGGGTACTGAAAGGTTTGAATTTGAACCTTCATGTTTTTATTACTTTTTAAATTCCCCATGATGTGGTAGTGGTATATTTACCTCCCTATTTTGCTCTTTGCTTGTCAAGGGACTTTACATCTAAGATAGGTGGATATTTGGTAGCCAATTGGTCTTACATGGTGTTTATGACAAAATATGGCACTAAGGTGAAGATTGAGTCAGAAACTACCCATAAAAATGAGTTGGAGCCATATTCACCTAAGGTGGAAAATGTTAACTATGCCATCATTGATGAAGAGTAGCTTCATGTTGACCAATCTTTGTCATCTTCCCTCGAGGGAGTTTTTGATTCATTCCTAGATGAGTGGGGAGATGACAACTATGAGCATGATCCTTACAAGTTTATTGAAGAATATTGTCTTGGATTTTATTATATGAATGAGAAGGGCTCTTTCATGACTAATTTTATGAAGCTAAGTGAGGATGTAAATGGCTTGTGTTAGCTCTTATTTGATGGGTCTAAAAGTAAGATGGGGGTAGGTGGTGGAACTATGCTGGTTTTACCTTCAAAGGAAAGGTATTTTACAACCTTAAAATTTCAATTCTTATGCATTTGTAATGTGGTAGGGTATGAGGCCCTTATCCATGGCCTTGAATGGGCAAGGAAAAGAGGTGTCAAGGAATTGCAAGTGTTTGGTGATAACAAGCTTGTTATGAATCAAGTTAGAGGGCATAATTTGACCAAGAACTCTTTGCTCAAATCCTATAATAATAGAGTTTGGGATCTTGTATAATATTTCATGGATTTTAACATCATATCTATTCCAAGGGAATACAATAAGCATGCTGATAAGTTGGCATCTATTAGTGCTCAATTTGATGTCCTAAATGGCATAAAGGAAGACAAAAACCAACCCCATCTAAAGGTGATTATGAGACCACCCATACCAGATAATGTCACTAATTGGCAGGTATTTGATAGTGACCATCAAATAAAACTTTTTATATAAGAAGAGCTTGAGTTTTCTTCCAAGAATTAGTCTAAACTGCAACAACAATATGGAGGGCAGATTGTCCAATTGAAGTCTAACAAGCTTCTTAAAGTCTTAGTGACTATTGAGAGAATTTTTAATGAGGATGACTAGCTCAAGAAGGAAAAGGTAGGTATGTACACTAATCAAGAGAACTATGAAAGGGTATAAATATTTAAAGAAAAGGTACTTGCACTTGGGAAAGTATGGACTAGTCAAGAGAGGCATGATTTCATTAAATTATGTAAGGAGTTTAGTGATATTTTTGCATGTGAATATAGTGATTTGAAGGGTTTTAACCCAAGCTTGGATCAACACACCATAGAGATAGATGAAAATGAAAAAAACATCAATAAAATACAAAGGCCAATCCATCCCAATATTGAGCCTCTTATGAGGAAAGAACTTACCAAACTAATTGAGTCTAAAATCATCTTTCCTATCAAACATTCTTCTTGGTTGGCCAACTTAGTCAGTGTTAGAAATCAGAATGGGGAGATCAGAATGTGTGTGGATTTTAGGGACTTGAATAGAGTATATTTGATAGATCATTATCCCATCCCTTTCGTGGAGAAAATTTTAGAAGTGTTGGCAGGTAGAGAGAGGTTTTCCTTCCTAAAGGGTTATTATGGGTACAATATGATTTTAGTAAAAGAAAGTGACCAATATAATGCAACCTTCACCACCAAATGGGGCATATATGCCTATAGGAATATTCCATTTGGATTTTCAAATTATAGAGCTACTTTTAAACATGCAATGGATATGGATTTTTAAGGATTAATTAATGACATTGTATTGACATATCTTGATGATGTGATAGTTTTCTCCAAGGAAGCAAAAGATCATTTGAATCACGTAAGACATATTTTTGAGAGGTGTAGAGAGTTTAGGATATTTATAGACCCAATGAAGTGTGTGTTTTTTATTCATGAAGGCAAACTCTTAGGCCACATTGTTTCTAAGAAAGGTTTGTCTATCGATCCTAAAAGAGTAAGTGCCATCTTGGCATTATCTTTGCCTAAGCATAAGAAAGGTTTGAAAAGTTTCTTTGGAAAGATAAATTTCATCAAGAGGTTTATTCCTAATTTTTATAACTTGTTCAAGCCCTTAACCTCCATGATAAGGAAGGATGAGATATTCACTTGGATAGGAAGGAGGAAAGAATGTTTTGAGTAGATCAACCAAGCCATTTCCCAAGCTCCTACTCTTGCAAGTCCAAACTTCTCTAAGGAATTCAATTTGTACACTTTTGGGAATGAAGAGGTAATCTCTATAATGATTACTAAAGCTAATGATGAATGTTTTGAATAACCTATTGCCTTCTTTATTAAAGGTTTAGAAGGCTATGAGATAAGGTACACATATGTTGAGAAACAAGTGCTTTCAGTCATAAGGAGTTTAAATAAATTTAGGCATATGTTGTCTAATAACAATATTCACATTTTTGTGCCTCATCTTAGTGTGAAATACTTTTTTTTGAGTAGATATTTGAATGATAAAAGGGCAAATGATATCACCAAAGTGATGGAGTATGATGTGGAGATCAAAACAACCAAGCTAGTGAAGGTAAAAGGACTATGTGAGCATCTTGCTTCAAACTTAAAAGAGAAAATGGAAGTTTTTTGGTACTCCATAATTACCCTATAGTATTTGTACCTTCATCTATGAGAATTTGGACATAAGACATGATCCATATACTTCAAACTGGTGAGTGTCCACTAGGGCTTGATAGGGCCAAGAGAAGGTACTTCAGGCTACAATCCATTCCTTATGCACTTGTTGATGGAGTGCTATTTAAAAAGGAATTTTTAGGTGTTATTTTTAGGAATATTGATTTGGATTAGATTGACAAATTATTTCATGAGTTTCATGATGGACCAGCTGGTGTTCACTTTGTTCCAAGAACCATAGCTGCTAAGATTATGAGGGATGGTTACTTTTATCCTAGCTTATTTGAGGACACTCATGCTTGGGTAAGGAAATGCCAAAAGTGTGATATTTATTATGGAAAAAAAATATAGATACCTTGCCTCTCCATCAATCTAGGTTGAGCAACCCTTCATATAATGGGGTTTGGATTTCATAGGTCTGATGAATCCTCTTTCTAGTACTGGTCACAAGTGGGTGTTGATAACCACTGATTATTTTTCAAGATGGGTGGAAGTTGTAGCTCTTAAGGAGGTAAATTAAAACTCAATATTGGAATTCTATGAAGGTATAGTAACCATGTTTGGATCTCCTTCAACAATCATTTTAGATAATGCATTAGCCTTAATAAAAATAAGGACAAGTGAATGGGTTTTGAATCATGGCATATATATTAGGACCTCCTATAAATAATATCCCCATGGGAATGGAATAAATTAGTCCAAAAAAAATAACTTAATCAAGATCATAAAGAGTACAATGGAAGAGAATAAAAGGACTTGGCATACCAAGTTGAAAACAACTCTTTAGGCTAACAGGATCACCCCAAACAGAGCAATTAGGAATTCACCATATACACTTGTTTATGGAAGGGAAGCTAGACTTCCTATCTCATTTGAGTGACCAACTTTAGACCTCACATATTAGCTATAATTGATGGATAATGAGAGCATGGAAGTCAGATTATGTGAGTTGATGGAGCTTGAGGAGAAAAGAGATCAAGCTATGCACACCATGATTACTCACCAACAACAAACAAATAAGT
Organism: Torreya grandis; assembly: GCA_037957365.1. Classification (NCBI taxonomy): domain Eukaryota; kingdom Viridiplantae; phylum Streptophyta; class Pinopsida; order Cupressales; family Taxaceae; genus Torreya; species Torreya grandis. The sequence goes on along the minus strand of JARHVA010000203.1, from coordinate 3,591,616 downwards.
ATTTTAAAAATAAATCTATGCTAAGGATTTTCAAAGGAGACATTGTCCTAAAATGGGATGAAGATAGGGCCAAAAATAGAAGACACACAAAGTTTGATGCTTTGTGGAGTGGCCCATATGTGATCACATAGTGCAAACAACACAATGCTTTTCAACTCTCAAAGTTGGATGGAGAGGAGCTGCATATCCCAGTCAATGAGATATATCTAAAGCATTGTTACTGAATTTTTTTTCTTTTGTACATAGTTTCCTATTTTCCTTATGTTCCCTAAGTGCTTATGCACATGTGTGAGTTTTTCCTTGTCTTGTTTTGTGTTGTTTTTATTTGGTCTTTTTATTGTTGTGTGGTGTGTTTCTTTGTGTTTTGTTTTGGCATAATCCTTGTTAGTCATATTTAAGAATCCATTGACACCATTAGCCCTTAGTCAAATAAGGTTACTAGTATGGTCAATATAGCAAGCATATTACGCCTATGAGTCACCAATTTGTTGACCAAATTTTGGCCCTTTAGGCCAAAATTGGGCACCCCTATCTGAAAACTTAGCCGCCTAAGTCTATATCTTTGGTCAAGTCTAGTATACAAGTTTCACTTGGAAGAAGGGTTCTTTGATAGAGCTGCAACAAATGTACAAGTCTATTACTTTTTAAAAGTTCATATTTAGTATTTGATAAGCCTTTGTCAAATTCTTTTAGGTTTTTGTTCTAAGCCTTTGCCAAATTCTTTCAAACTTTTTGTCCAAGGCTTTTTTTTTAAGTGTATTTCTTTTGGACTTTTCATTTGGCCAAGTGCTAAATTCTTATGTAAAAATTATCCATGCAATTTTTCCAAAGGTACTTTACAAATTTTATAAAAGATATCTTTCAAGCCAAAAATGACACTTTCAACTTTTTCAAAGGGTATGTTTCAACTTTTTTGAAGGGTATATTTCAACTTTTTCAAAGGCCATTTTCATTTTCCTAAAAGATACTTTGCAGATTTTTCAAAAGGAATTTGCAAGAAAGTCGAAAGGTACTTTTTAAAAAGTCTGAAGGGCATTTAAACTTTCTCAAAGGGATGTTTTCAAAATGTCTAAGAGATTGTTTTAGTGGGAAGGTGGACTATTTCAAAAAATCTGAAGGGTATTTTTTCCTTTCGAAAGGTCATGTTAAAAAGCTGAAGGACACTTAAAACTTTTCCAAAGGGGTCTTTTCAAATTATTTAAGGGTCATTTGGAGGAAGTTGAAATGGTCATTCCAAAGCTAAAGTTCCACTTCAAGAAAATTGAAGGAAAATTTTGAAGGGACAAATATAAAGTCTAAAGGAATGAATTCTTTTGGAAAACTTGTCTAATACAAAGGAAACAAAAGGGAGAAAGAATGTTTGGGAAATTTTTCCACAAAAAGGGCCAAGATAAAAAGTCCAAAGAAAATGCTTGAAGGAGTGATGACCCACAACACATCAATTTCAAACTACGAGAAATAGCTATTGTCATCAAAAGGCTTGAAAGGAACCTGAAGGTGAAAAGAGATAACAAATGGCAAAATGTAACTAAGGCTTTATTTCAGTTGTAATAAATGTAACTAATGCTTTTGGTTCAGTTGTAACTCATTGTAACTGATCTATTCAGTGACATGGCATATCTTTCCCACTTTTCTCCCATGCAAATGTAACTAATTATTTCAAGATGACACATGTCCAAGTGACCCTTGGACTTCTTTTTATTGCTTTCCTCTCAAGGCTATATATATGCATTCTCTTGGCTCATTTCGCCACCTTTGTTGGTTATTGGAAAAAATCTAGCCATATTTGTACTCAAAGAACTCTTGAAGTAATATACAAGTATTGTTGCTACTCACATGCTGTGACATTAAGTAATGACTTGAATCTTTTTGGTCTAGTCTAGTGAAAGATTGTCTTTTTTTGGCTTGTACTCTTGATGGTCTACCAATTTGCAGAAAGGAGATTGTTGTAGGTCTTTACTAGTATTTTTTCTTAAGTTTTGAGATATCATAGAAGTGATTTGTAATTGTATCTCTATTTAGAATCAGTCACACCCTTTCTAAGAATTATATACCTTCTTAAATCTAGCATATGAAGCATTGATGCAGTAATAAATCCTAAGTTGTGAGTATTGTGTGAGAAACACCTTGTTTGTTTATAAGTAGTGGTTGCAGTAATTGGGAGGACATTATTCACTAGTGCATCACCATTTTTTTTATTAGTTTTTTTCCTTAACCCTTTTCATACACAATTGATATATTAGAGATATCTTTAAAGGTGCATCAAGGGGGCCTAGCCCCTAATCTAGAGATTCATCTCAATGAAATTGTCACCCATAACAAGAGAGATAATTCCATTTTAACACTTAGGTGAGGAGATCTGATCATATCCTCAAGGGTGAAAATTCAAGCATAAAAAATACACATAAATCATAAATTTATTTATTATGATTACCTCTTTTTGGATCTCTTGTTTGGATACTTTCAACAGATTCTCTATCTTCTTCTTTACCTTTTTTGAACAATCTTGACTTTGACTAGGCTCATAAACCTCTTTATTTGATAGTAATCCTCTCTTTTTATTTAAGCCTTATCCCCTTTATATTACTCTATGCACTATTTTATTTTTACAATATCACCTTTCTTATGCATGTATAAAATTCCACAACTTTATTCTTCTTTCTTGCTTCTAGCTTACTCCATTTCATTTGACTTCTTGGAACTAACTCATTCATGCAAGGTTCTAATACCACAAATACATATTAGGGTTAATTGGAACATCCTTGTAATGTATTATATCTTCTTATAAACCATTCAATCTAATAAATCAACCCCCATGATTGAAATTTCAACCCAATAATGACTTCATTCTTTAAGGTCTATCTCTTACTAACCCTGTTTCCTTACAAATTTACCATGTATAGAAGATATAAAAAATTTAAATGCAAAATAAACCCCATTTGAGATACCATTTTTAATCTTATATCTATTCCCAAAATCACATGGCACAAATTCCTATGTGTACCTTTGATCTTACCTCTCTTTAACCCAATTAGGCCTATTTAGTAGCCCTTTTTCCATACAAACTTCCTAGTTTTGAATAAATCTTTGATGATCCTTAAAAAAAAACCATTTTTAGATACCCTTTTCCTCCATACAACTACATACCAAATTTTAGGACTCCATTCATAAGGCAAATCACTTATTTCAATACTTTTTTCCACCAATTAGGTCTCTTAGGCCTAATTCCATGCCATAGACTAAGATACCATACAAGTCATACCATACCAGCTCAAAAACACCATAATATTTTAAATAATGAAAAAATAAATTATATTACTAATTTTCATCCCTTTTTATGGTGAAATCACTCAATACATCATTTCCAAGCTATAAACCATATAATAGGGCTAAACATGCCTATACAAAGCCCAAACCCTATAAAATGAGGTAAAAAGAGTTTTAAGAAACTTAGATCACTTATGTCAGTTGGTTAATATATACCCAAAATATATTGACCTTATTTATCAACTATTTATCCTTTATCAACCCCTAAAAGTTTATAACAAATACTTACGCATAATTTTAAGTCATTATTTCTTGACTAGGTTTACCAGAAAATAGTCCACATTAGGACTATGTATTATAGCTCAAACAAAATTTTACTTATAAAAAATGGGAAAAAAATTTAATTTTTTTTCATACCAATATATGTGGAGATATCACAACTAATCTCTTAAAGTATTTTGCATTCATTTATGTCATTTTTTATTCAACCCTCTCACACAAATTTTTGCTCACATATAGTGTATCTATAAATATTAATAAATTATTATTTTTTAAGTTTTTCCACATTTGGTCACAAAATTAATACCATTTTTGAAACATATCTTGTGAAAATAACTCAAATTAACTTAAATATGCATTTCACTTCATTAACCATCCTGTGGCAAAATAGGGTCTTTCTATACTTGTATATACTGCACATTATGTTCTCAACTTGTGCATGGGTAACATAAAAAAAATTAATGATAAAGAGAGATAAGAATATAAAGGTAAATGTTGTAAATTTGATTTTCACCCTTTGAGGAGATGAAAATCTCTCCTCATCCAAGTGGCACAATGGAATCACCTCTAAGCTTGTGGACAACCTAAGGAATGAGGTGAATCTCTAAATAGGGCTAGCTCCCTTGATGTACCGCTTAGGATTGAACCTAATAATAACTTTTAGGGGTGAAAAGGGAGAAATAAAGTGAAATAAGAGATAAAATAATGGAGGTGATGCACCAAATTGACTAATGACTTCCAACCATATGTCTTCTACACTTGAAACCAAAGAATAAACCAAACATACACTTCTCACATCAATGTTACATTTTGAGGTCAAGATGAACATATAGGATAGGAGGAATATAAAATAGGCCTTTAATGGAGTGAATTAAAATAATAACTCACTCAACCTTGAAACATTATAAAACACTTCACATGCCCTACAAGAAGACGCTTTCTAACTAAAAATAGGTTGCTAGAATGGGATAACGTGCTAAGGAAACAAGAGTGTCACTTAAGAAAAATCAAACATTAAAGTAAAAAACACTAATTAAAATCATGGAAGGTAAAATTACTAATTTTATTGATAAAAAGGTATACAAATGAGCAGGGCTTTGCCATACTCAAGTGGAGCATCCCATACAATGGCCAAAATGGCTAGTTTTCATATAGCTTGAGAGAAATAGAGAATAAGAGAAGTCCAAGGGTCACAAAGTAATTTTAAATATTATTGAATGAGTTAATTATGCATTTTATAAGTATTTTTTATGATCCATGCAAGGTTAGGAGTAATAAGTGTCAATACAAGTCACAAACATGAAGAAAAGTGGCAATAAACTCCTCATTTTGCATAGAATAAATGCCTTCATGATTGCCTCTATTTGGAAATCATATAACTAATGAAGAGTAGGTATAATGATTTGAATGGAAGGGTATAATATCATAAATTCATATCCATTCATTGGTTACATGTGTGATATTCTAGAAACCTATGAAAGTGAGCCAACATCATTTGCTATCCAAAAAACTACCCCTCCATGCACCCTGCACACTTGGCCTCCAAAATGCCATTAGTTTTCCATAAAAACACATACAAAGAAGTGGGTTAAATTTTTTAAGGCCCTTCATGAAATTATAATCATTAGAAACAACTTAAAAACTCCTCACTTGAAGTTTTCCATCTTCTTCACTAGCTTGTCCAATATGCTAGATTTGACTGGCTAAGTTGAATCATCTAGTTAGGGAACATATAAGATGTTTCATGGAATTAATGAAAATTTTGAGTTATATTAAGTCTTAATTTTCCATCCAAACTTTTATTTATCTCTTAACTCTTCTTATAGCCTACACAACACATAAAATAGTGAGAAAAACCCTATTTTTATCCCCATTCATACAAGTCTATACAAATCAAAAGAATTTGAAGTAGATTTACTGATTATTATAAAAGTTACAATAAATATATTGGGAAAAATATTATATTTTAGTGTATATACAACTCCATTTTCCAAATTGGGTCCTTGTTGAGGGTTTAGTAGGGTTTTAGGCTTGTTTCCACTCTTAAGGTTTGTTCATAAAAGTTAGAAGTCCAACCTATATTTTATTTTTTTACTAATTTGTACTTAAATACCCTTTATTACATACCATAACTCTTATATCTCCCATGTAGATCCTCATGAAAGATATGAACTTCAAAAGATGGCATATTGAGCTTGTCTCTCTCCTTCTTACAAGCCTGAGATGGTTTTTGAGCCAAAAATGGCTTCTCTAAAGTTTCCTTTGATCTCAAAAGGTTTTTAAATTTATATAATGACCTCAATAATGTGTTTTAATAGGTTTAAAATCATTTCTAAAATCAAAATTGTGAATGACTTCCTTTTTGCTCACTAGGCCTTATCTTTGCCTAGTAGGCTTACCTACACTTTTGAATGCAACATGGCCTTTGATGGTTTTAACTAATTAATAATGGTTCAAAAACCTATGTATATATCCCATACACATGATAAAATAGGGTATAAATCACTCCTGGGTCTAAAAATAAAATTGATCTATTGTTCGGTCATTAGGCTAACACTTGTCCTTTAGGTTTGAATGTAAACCCTAGTGTTTAGACCATAATGTTTGTTTTCAATTTCCATTTCAAGGTTTTACATGTTTTTATGAATTTTTTTCAACTTATACAACCTTCACACAAGGTCCTCTAAGCTTCTGGTTCATCTTTCAACACATTTTTCTCCAACTTGCAAGTTTATGTATAAGGGGAAGTACCCCATGTCTAAGACAAAATAAGGCATAATTAACCTATTTGTATAAAAAAAAACACATGTGTGGGTTTCATCAGGTGTTAAAGGTTTTCAAAAACAAAAAAATGTCTCTTGATTCCATGTCTAGGTCCCCCAAAAGTATTCCAACTCAAAATAAACCCTAGTGAAAAGGACTGTGTGTAGGGTTCTCAAGGGTGAACTATGTATTACAAAATTAAAGTCATTTATTTACTTGTATCTCCAATATGGTGGTGAAACTAAGTTTTTATAATTTTTTTGAAGATATCCTAACCTCCATTCATACCCTAAACTTTCACAAGGTCCTCACTTACCTTGAATCAATCAAGATTGAGTGCACCCTACTAGTTGTATCCCTATTTTTGGGGTCACCTAAAGATATGTGCATATGGACTAGGCATAAAAACAATAAGTATCCCTCATTTAATCCTATTTGAATAATTTTATACCTATTTTCATTCATACTTATTCAATGCAAGTATCAAAATCTCATTCTTCTAACTGGTTGTCTATCTTGCTTGAGAATGGAACCTCGTTTATAGGCTTTATTCCATGAATTGGACTTATAAAATTTGAAATAATCTCTCTAATCATTTATAATACCATTTATAAATGTTTGGGGCCTATTTAAAACTTTTTTGAACCTAGGCCACCATCTTGAGACCTAATATTGCTCATTGTCTATCTACTCAGTTAGCTGACTATACCTTTTGCTTAGAAGGGGGGCACCTATAGGTGACCATGTGTGGTTAGCTTAGGCAAAGTTTCCTATTATTATCCTCAATATATGTTTAAGTGTACATTATAATTTTTTTCTTTTAAAACCTTCTCAAGCCATGTCTCTTGTCTAACTGGTCCAGACTATTTGTATATAATTCTGACTATCTTTCCCTTTTGAACAATGACCTATAGTGTGTGTGAGTTCTAATTAAACTTGGTCATGGTGTGAAGAGATTATTTATGGGATAATTTAGGTCAAAAATTTAATGATTGAACTAAAACTCACCATTAATATCTTAAAACACCATATAACATCAAACTTTGGGATCACCACCTTTTTTGCTCAGCTATAGGTCACATATATACAATGTGCAGACTGGGAGCAAGCTTAAGGGGTCAAAACACAATTTACCACTCTTTCATGATGATCCTTTAGACCATGGATGCTAAATTTACCCTATGAAACATTTAGACTTAATGTAGAATTTTTTTTCCCACTTTTGGATGGCAAAGACCTTATTTGGATCACAATCCTATAGATGACATTAAAAGAAAATAGTGTTTTATTGACAACTTTGAGATCTCTAACGATGATATTTCACTTGTAAAATTAATCCAAAACTTATAATATTCATTATATGTAGTATGGGAAATGATTTATATCAAAATATATGTTTATAACCCCTTTTATGAATGTTTTAAGAAGTCTATAAAAAACTTTTGGGCCTCTATTTGTCTCTATTTAGGGAAAGTTTCCCAGAGCTCAGTCCTTTGTCTTTTAACATGGTCTCACACTTCACTTTACCATTTAAAAAAAATTAAAAAATCTTGTAATAGTTACATCACCTATTAAAACTTGAAAATGATTATTGAAAATTTTCAAATTTCTCATCTTAAAGTTTTATAGCCATGAGGTACGACCTGTAGGTGGTCATTAACATGCTTAGTAAGGGAAAAGTTATGGGAAATATGCATGAATGGAGAGGTCTATGATATTAATGTATTTATAGATCATATTAATGCACTCTTCATTTCTTCTATATCTTGACACCACTACCAAGGTTCTTATCAAAGCATGATGTCATCATGGAAACCCTTGTAGGTGCACCTTTTTTGAATATGCAGACAATGAAGGAGAATATGGGTAATGTGTATAGTTTAAGGTTCATGGGGAAGAATTATATTCTTTAAAATTACTTTAAGGGATGATTTTAACCATGTATATCTTGAAACCACTCTCTAAAACCCCTCTTCAACATTATATTCCCCTATAATGATGTTTATAATGTGCTTTCATGACTACCTAGTTGTGTTTAAGCATAGAATGCCTATAAATCATGAACATGCTTGTTGAAGGGGGTTAAGAGGGTTCCAGAAGGATATTTAAAACATATAAATGACACTAAAACAACCAACTAAAACTATTGATAAAGCACAAAACTCTTAAAATGGTGAAAAACTACCACTGCACTCAAAATAGACCAGTCTACAAATTGAGATGATTCGAACATAAAAATAAATTAAAACTTGAAACCAAGCATGGAAAGTTTAAGGAGACATGAAAACAATAATCTAGAACAAATATGAGCAACTTCTTTTTATGGATTTGTTCAAACTAAGAAAATTGATAAGGTGCATAGACTAACAAGCAGTTTTAGAAGCTAAACTTCAAATAGATGGTTCATAAATCATGGTTGAAAAAACTCAAACTTATTTATATGAAAATGTATCTCCTCGAGTGTACTATCACCTCACAAAAGTGTTTTACTTGAAACCCCTTGTGTTGACGATACCTATCAAAAACTTGAGTGTCACTTCAATCTACCAAGAAGGATAAAAATGCAACAAAATGGTTTTGGGACAAAAGCAAAACTTCCAAAGAAAATAAAGCGTGAAAATGAGTGTGGGGAAGGTGAATAGTCACTCTTCACCATTTTCCAAGTGGAACACTTCCCAAAGAGGTTGTACAATTTCCAAACTCTTTCATTTTTTTAAGAAAATTGATCTTTCTACTGATGAACATACAATTTTTTAGTTTTTTAGTTACTTAAGACTTATAAGGACACATGTGACATGAAATAATGTTTTTACACTTACACATTTCCTAATAAACTTGTACAAAACATTAAATGCACCTCTTTTAACCCTTAAAGTGACCCAAAATGATAAATGTACCTAAAAACTAATTGACCAAGGCTAATATAACATCAATTGACATACATTAACCTATGAAACACCTCATTACATGATATAATATCCAATTATAGGCTTAAAAATAATTTTTTTACTAGGGGTATCCTAATTTGACCTAAAAGTCAAATTTGGTCAATAATTAGTGACTCATAGGGGTAATATGCCTTCTATCCTAACTAGACCAGTAGCCTTATCAGTCCATTGGGCTTATGGAGTCATATAAGGATTGATAAAACAATAAAAATTTGACCATTGACCACAAACCTTTGATTAATACAAGGCACTCGTGACTACCTCAACCACACAAAGCAAAAGACACAACAAAGTAGACAAACATGTGCTTAAAGCTCTTAGGGAGAGCAAAGAACAAAATACTATATACAACTAAAAAATGAGCATACCTCCCCCTAGATCAAAAGGAAGGATTGAGACTCTTCTTGCTTCATGACATGGAGTATTGAAGCAATCATGTAGCCTTTTGAACTCTAGCATTGATGCCTCCAACTCTTTCACAATGTTTGCCAACTTTATTAGCTTGATATTCAATGCGAACCAAGTAACTCCAAGAAAATTGACTAAGGAAATGAATTCCTCTTGTATCCAAACAACCTCAACTTTGTCATGTGATCCTTCAACTATGACCTATAATGGTGATTCAATATGGCATACCTTCTTGTCTTCCATAGTGCTCTCAACAAGATTGGGCTTCCTTTTAGTTACAAGTTATTATATATCATCAAGGAGCTTAGCAAATTCCTCCCAATCTTGGTTATTATCATCCATGGAAGACTCTTTATTCACATTTTCATGCACTTGGCCTTCAACTTACAAAGCTCTTCAAGATCCTGAAAGATCTCTATTTGTAGATATCAATCATCCTTGTCCTCTTCTTTATTTAGAGCCATTTCCTCTTCAATCTTGGAATGGTCATCCACAACCTCATGATCAAGCCTATATCCTTCCTAATGTATTTATTTCTTAAATAATTGGCCACCTTCATCATAGATGTATTCATCCTCAAGAATGGATGCATTAGAGTTAGATTAATGAATACACATACCCTCAAATATGGAGATAAGTTCATATGGATTGTATTTTTATTCATCAAAGGGAGTACCTATGGTAATATCTTCCTCATAATAACTCATGAGGTCTTCTTATCATCCATGAATTAGACTTGATCTTATTCATTTTCTTCTCTCAAGATAGGCTCTTCAACACAAGTAAAATATTATTCATCATCAACCAAACAAGGAGATTCAACATAAGAACTCACCTCTTCTTCATCACTTAGGGCATCTTGAAGGATCTCAATTTGCATCTCAACTACCATACCATGAATTTTATTCTCAATGGCTACAAGATCTTCCATCTCCTTTCTAGTGATGCCAAGACTAGGCATCTTGAAATATGATGATTTAGCCCAATGAGGTTGTCAAGGAGTTGCATTCTCTTCAAGTAGGAATTATGAATTTCCCTCAACCAGCTACTCTTCTTTAGGTTACCAGACCATATGTCCATTAAGGCAAAGGGTAATGAAATGAGGACAAAAATAACTAGTTGGTGGAGGTGGAACATAGAGTTCAAAATCAGGGTGAGAATGAAAAGTAAGAGATTATTTTAAGAGCTCTTAAGGAAGGGAAGGCAGGTATTTGACTGAGACAACTTGACTTTATTCCTTCTACTTGACATATACTTCATTTAAATTTTACTCAACTTTGGAATTCTCTTGAAGGAGTTAAAATGGGGTTTGTTTAGGCATAGAAGCTTCTAGTGGGTCTAAACTTCCATCACACCTTGACTTAACAACCTCATCTTTGACTCTAACTCATCAATTTTCTTGACTAGATCTTCTTGGAAAATTATTTCTTGAATCTCATAGGAATCATCATGAATATGAGGTGTACATGAGGGCTGCCATGGAATACAAGAATATTTTTGAGGAAGGGTGGGAGGGAATTGCAAAGGATCAACTCTACTATCTACTTTACAGTCTTTGACAATGCTTCTATCTTCTTTCTTTTCCAATGACTCTACTATTTTCATCTAACTTAGGATCTTAGGATTTGAGTTCTCTTCGTGAGGAAGGGTGGGAGGTGTTTTCATAAGATCAAGATTTTCTTAAATTTCACATTTTTTGTCAAGACTTTTCTCCACTTTATTTCCCCATGACTCCACTATATTATTCCAACTTGGGATATTAGGATTAGAGGTCTCTTTTTGAGGTGGTGTGGATATAATGTGAGAGAGAAATGAGGGTTTGAAGTCCAATTCCTTTGATTCCAACATTAAGTATTTCATATTCATATTTTGCAACTAAATTTGCATATCAAGGTTTGCTTTAAACACAAGGGTATTCTTTTCAAATCTTTCCTCCACTTGATTTGGAAAAGGATAGCCTTGTTAAGGTTGATTGGATTCATGAATGGGAGCCATGTAGGACTGATAGTAAGTTTGTAGAAGTGGAAAATAAATTTGATAGGTTTGGTGAGGCTACCTTTCATGAACTTATATCCTATCTTCTAAGGAAGAGACTAAGCCACTCACATCTATCATCTCACTCATGTGCCTTTGCCAATTGGCTCTCTCAATAGGTGCTTACTCCCTATTGACTAACTCTAATGCATATCTCACTTGATGGATGGAATAATTAAGAATATTTTGGCCACATCCAATAAGAGTATCAAGATCTAACATATATCTCTCATAGTCCAAGAGTGTCTTCTTGAAGGTGGAAATGGTTTGGCTTGAGGAGTGGGTAGGTTGACTAGGAGAAAGACATGGAGAAGGCTAGTTATATGACTAGTAAGGATCATGTATGGGCTGGATATGATCATATTGAGGCTGATAATAACCATATTGGGGCTGATACACTTCATGATAGGATTGGTTAAGGACTTTCTCATATTGATAGGGAATGCCATAAGTTTGGAAAGTCTCACCAACTTGTGTGAAATTATACTAAACACCAAGGTTACCCATGAAAATTAATTTGGACACAAAAACACAAAAGAAAAAGTTACCAATAATATTCAAAGGATCACCTAGGTTGCTTGACCATCTGATGTATCTTCAGAGTTGCCATTGATGTTTTGATAAATACTTCCAAAGGTTGATTGTTTAGAGATAATACCAAAAATCTCCCATTCTCATGGAAAAGAGTCCCATCGAGCATGCCAAAAACTATTTTCAATTGTATTTTCACCCTTTTAAGAGATGAAAATATCTCCTCATCCAAGTGGCACAATGGAATCACATCTAGGCTTGTGGGCATCCTAAGGAATGAGGTGAATCTCTAGATAGGGCTAGCTCCCTTGATGTACCACTTAAGATTGAACCTAATACAAAATTTGAGGGGTGAAAAGGGAGAAATAAACTAAAATAAAAGATAAAATAATGGAGGTGATACACCAAATTTACTAATGACTTCCAACCATATGTATGCTACACTTGAAACCAAAGAACAAACCAAACATACACTTCTCTAATCCATAACTTCTCACATCAATGTTACATTATGAGGTGAAGATGAACATCTAGGCTAGGAGGACTAGACAAGAGGAATTGAATAGAAATAATGAAAATAATAACTCAATCAAACTTGAAACATCATAAAACACTTCACATTCTTGGTAAGAAGAAGCTTTCCAACTAAAAATATGTTGCAAGAATATGATAACGTGCTAAGGAAACAAGAGTGTCACTTAAGCAAAATCAAACATTAAAGTAAAAAACACTAAATACAGTAATGGAATAGGTAAAAATTAGTAATTTTATTGACCAAAAGGTATAAAAATAAGTAGGGCTTCACCATACTCCAGTGGAGCATCCCATACAATGGCCAAAATGGCTAGTTTTTATATAGCTTGAGAGAGATTGAGAATAAGAGAATTCCAAGGGTCACAAGGACACTTTTAAATATTATATAAGGTTTTAATTTTGCATGTTATATATATTTTAGATTAACCATGCAAGTTTAGGAGCAACAAGTGTCAATCTAAGTCACAAACTTGAAAAAAAGAGGCAAGAAACTCCTAATTTTACACAGAAAAATGCCTTCATGATTGGCTCTATTTAGATTTACCATAACTGATGAATAGAAATTATAATGATTTTAATTTAATTTTATACTCTTATACATGACTCTATATGCATTATTTTCATGCTTGGTCTTTTGGAAACCTCTGAAAGTGAGCCATCATCATCTGTTGTCTAGAAAATTGCCCCTTCATGCACCCTACACACTTGGCCTCAAAAATTCATTATATTTTCCATGAAAATACATAAAATTTAGTGGGTGACATGTTTCAAGGACATTAATGTCCTTATAAGCATCAGTCAAACCTTAAAAACTCCTCACTTGAATTATTCCATCTTCTTCACTAGCTTGTCTAATATGCCATATTTGACTAGCTGAGTTGAATCACCCAGGTAGGGAACTTATAAGTTGTTTCATGGAATAAAATTAATATTTAGAGTTATATTAAGTATTAATATTCCATAAAAACTTTGTTTCATCTCTTAAATCTTCCTTTACCTTGCACAACACACAATAATGAGAAAAACTCTATTTCCACCCCTATTCATACAAATCCATACAACTCAAAAGCATGTGAAGTTTATTGAATAATTATTATATAATTTAAAATATATATTATGGGAAACCTATGCCATTTTAGTGTATATCCAACTCCATTTTTCCAATTAGGTCCTAGCTAAGGGTTTAGTAGGGTTTTAGGCCTATTTCCACTCTTAAGGTTGGTTCATAGAAGTTGGACATCCAACCTGATTTTTTTTTTAATAATTTGGAATTAAAGACCCATTATAAAATATCCTAACTCATTTTTATTTCATGCATATCCTCATTAATGATATGAGCTTCAAAAAATGGAATATTGAGCCTGTCTCTCTCCTTCATGCAAGCCTGAGTTGGTTTTTGAGCCAAAAATGGTTTCTCCAATGTTTCCTTTTCTCTAAAAAATATTTTAAACCTTTTTAATGACATAAATAACATGTTAAAATATGTTTAAAATCATTTTTAAGATCAAAATTGTGAAAGACTTCCTCGTTTCTCACTAGGATTTATCTTTGCCTAGTAGGCTTACCTACACTTTTGAGCTCAACATGGCCTTTGATGGTTTTAACTACTTAATAGTGGTTTATAAAACTCTATATACATCCCATACACATGATAAAATATGGTATAAAGTAATACTATGTCTTAAAATGAAATTGACCTATTATTTGGTCACTATGCTTACACTTGTCCTTTAGGTCTGTCTGCAAACCCTTGTGTCTAGACCAAAATGTTTGTTTTCAATTTCATTTGAAAGGTTTTACATGTTTTTATAATTTTTTTTAAACTTATCCAACCTTAACACAAGGTAATCTAAGATTTTGGTTCATCGTTCAACACATTTCTCTCTAACCTGCAAGTTTATGTATGAGGGGAAGTACCCCATGTCTGAGATAAAATATGAGGTACTTCCCATATTTTTATTTAAAAAAAACACTTTTTTTGGTTTAATAAGGTTTTAAGTCTGATCCCAAAAAATTTTTTCTCTTTATTCCATGGCTAGATCCCCCAAAATCATTCTAACTCAAAACAAACCCTGCTGAAAAGGATTGTGCGTAGGGTTCTCAAGAGTGAACTATATACTGCAAAAGTCACTTATTTGATTGTATATACACTATGGTTGTGACAATAATTTTTTATAACTTTTATTAATATCTCATATCCTAAATTCATACCGTAAACTCTCACAAGTTCCTCACTTACCTTGAATCAGTCAAACTTGAGTGTACCTTGTTAGTTGTATTTATGTTATGGGTTCACTCAAAGATATGTATATATAGGCTAGGCATAAAAACACTATGTAACCATAAATTAATCATATTTGACTAATTTTATACCTATTTTAGTTCATGCTTATGAAATGAAAGTATCAAAATCTCATTCTTCTAGTTGACTGTCTTTCTTGTTTGAGAATAGACCCCTATTTGTAGGCTTTATTGCATGAATTAGACTTGGAAACTTTAAAATAATATATATGATCCTTTATAGGAACCTATAAAAAATTTTGGGGAATAGTTAACAATTTTTTTAACCTAGGACACCATCTTGAAACATAATCTTTCTCACTATCTATCTACTTAGTTGATTGTACCTTTTGCTTAGAAGGGGGTCACCTGTAGGTAACCATGTGTTGTTATCTTAGGAAAAGATGCCTACTATGAAAATAAATATATGTTTAAGTTTCCATTATTATTATTTTATTTATTAACATTTTCAATCCATTTATCTTGTCTAACTGGTCTAGACTATTTGTATATAATTCTAACTATATTTCCCTTTTAAACAATGACCTATAGTTTGTGTGAGTTCTAATTGAACTTGGTCATGGTGTGAAGAGATTATCTATGAGATCCCTTAGGTAAAAAATTTAATTATTTAACTAACGCTCACCTTGAATATCTCAAGACACCATATAACATCAAAATTTTGGATTATCGCCTTTTTTGTTCAGCTGTAAGTCACATATATATAATGTATAGACTAGGAGCAAGATTAAGGGGTCAAAACACAAAGTACCACTCTTTCATGGTGATAATGTAGACCATGGATTCTAAATTTACCCTATGAAACATTCACACTTATGGTATATAAAACAAATTTCCACTTTTGGATGGCAAATACCTTATTTGGATCATAGTCCTGTGGATGACATTGAAAGAAAATAGTGTTTTATTAGCAAATTTGAGATCTCCAATGACCATCTTTAAATTTTTAACTTCCTCAAAAACTTATCATAGTACTTATCTATACTATGTTAAATTATGTATATCAAACTAGATATTTATAACCCCTTGTATGCATGTTTTAGGAAGTCTATAAAAACCTTTTGGGCCTCTGTTTGTCTTAGTTTAGGGAAAGTTTCCCAGAATTTAGTCCTTTGTATTTTAACATAGTATCACACTTTTTTTTCATTTTAAAACACTGTAAACAATATTGTAATAGTTACATAACTTTTTATAACTTGAAAAGGATTCTTGACATGTTTCAAATTTCTCATCCAAAATTTTTACAGCCTTGAGGTACCACTTGTAGGTGTTCATTAACATGCTCAAGTAGTGAAGGAGAAGTTATGGGAAGTATTCATGATTGGAGAGGTATATGAAATTCATATGTTTTTATAAATAACCTTAATGCACTATTTATTTCTTCTATATCTTGACACCACTAACAAGGTTCTTATCAAATCATGATGTCATCATGGTAACCCTTGTAAGTGCACCTTTTTTGAATATGTAGATAGTGAAAGAGAATGTGGGCAATGTTTATAGTTTAATCTTCATGGGGTAGAATTAGATTATTTACCAGTCCTTTAAATGTTGATTATCACCATGGAGATCTTGAAACCACTATCTAAAACTCCTATTCAACATGATATTCCACTGTAACGATGTTTGCAATGTACTTTCATGGTTGCCTAGTTGTGTTTAGTTGTAAAATGACTACAAATCATGAAAATGCTTTTATAAGAAGGTTGAGTGGTGAATAAGGTTACAATAGGATATTTAAAACATCTAAATTACACTAACACATCCCTATATAACTACTGACAAAGCATGGAACTCTAAAAATGGTGAAAAATTGCCCACGGCACTCAAAAGAGCCTAGTCTACAAACTGAGATGATTAACACATAAAAACAAATTAAAAATTGAAACCAAGAATGGGAAGTGTAATTATAAATTACCAACATACTCTGTAGTAAATATGAGTAACTAGTTTGTATGAAGCTATTCAAACTAAGAGAAACCCGACAGGGTGTATAGACTAGTAGGCAATTTTGGAAGCTGAACATCAAATGGATGGTTCATAAAGCATGGTTTACAAAAATAAAACTTATTTATATTAAACTATATCTACCTAAGTTTAATATCAAATCCTATAAGTATTTGACCTGAAACCCCTTGTGCTAACTATACCAAGTAAAAACTTGAGTGTTACTTCAATCTGCGAAGAAGGACAACAATGCAATAGAACAGTTTTGGGACAAAAATGGAACTTAAAAAGAAAATAAAGATTGAAATGAGTGTGGGAAATATTAAAATACACTTTTCATCATTTTACAAGTGTCACACTTCCCAAGGAGGTTGTACAAGTGCCAAACTCTGCCATTTCTTTAAGAAAATTGATCTTTCTTTTGATGAACCTGTAAATTTTTAGATTTGTCAATTAAATAAGACTTATAATGACACATGGGACATTATATAATGTTTTTAAACTTTAAAATTTCCCAAAAAACCTATATAAATAATTAAATACACCTCTTTTGACCCTTAATGACAAGATATTATACCCCCTTGTAGGCCTAAAAATCAAAATTTTTACTAGGGGTAATCTAATTTGACCTAAAAGTCAAATTTGGTCAATAGTAAATAAATACCAAAAATATATTAATATCTATAATTTAACTCTAAACATTCTTTAATTTATTAATGTCTTTACACAAATTATTGCCAATCCCCAAAATTATAGATAGACAGAGTTTACAAGTTTTGCTCTTTTCTTTTACTCCAGATCTATCCTCTCAAAGTTATCCTCATTTTTCCCATTATAAAATTGACACACTTAATCTTACTACATAAAATATATCCTCTTATTATTACAAAAAAATAATAAACTCCTTTCTATCAAACCATGTAGGTGGTAGTTACAACATGTTTGTTTTCTTTTAATTTTTATTGAATTACATTGATTGTCCATGACTTGTACTTTGAAGACTATGAATTCACCTATATAGGACCATATAGGACCTTTTATAATAATTTATTAAAATATACATATCATATTAACCAAAACTATCACTCTAGAACATAATTATAATTTCAAATATTCAAATCCCATTTTTGGAAGGAAAACACTAGAAGACCTCAAATTCAAATTTTATGCCTACCTAGGACCTCTAACCAATGAAACAATGTTATATTAGACATATAACACCCATAACTATCCAAAATTTTATCTAACTAATCCTATTAGGTGATGATCTTTCATCAAACTACCACCTATAAAAGTTTATGAGCTCTTACTCTTGCTCATGTATCATTATTATTCTTGAATAATTGATTTTGCTAACATATTTTGCAACTATTATCTCATACAAATGAAAATATTATTTGGATCCACACTTTTGTATTCTCTTCCCTCTTTCTATATTCATCCAAGCTATAACTATAAATATTCATTAAATAAATCATGTTTTTCCTTATGCCTTTGAGGCATATTCTATCTCTCCTCTTTGTTCATATGTTGTTCATGCTACACAACATCATTCCTCTCTTGAAATACCTTAATATCTTTGAATTCTAGATTTATTACCTCAACCTTGGAAATTTGTATTTATTTTATCTTGTACTCGTGTACTTAACTTTTCTTTCCATTAACCACCATTGCTTCATGCCATAAATCTATGCTTTCTCTTATCACTTCCTTCACCATCTCCTTATATAACTTGTGAGGATCAAATTTACATTATTTCTTCATTGATTCATATATACTATAATATGACTAATTATTTTCATACCTTTGCTCTATTTTTTTCTATTCATGCTCCATGGTTGACTCTTTATTCTCCTTTTCATCATATTGAGTGAGGCTCATTTACTTCCCATTCATCTTTGGCTTCATAGGTGATTAAACTGCTTTTTTTAATTTAAATATCAAGACTCTAGATTGAGCCTCCATTTCATCTTGATATCTATCAAGCACTACTTGATCAAGTGATTCATCCTCTTGTTCCATGATCCTAATCATTATCTCCACTAGTTCATCTTGTTCCTAAACTCTTACACCTGTATAAACACATGAAAAAATATCATTAGTTTGAAAAACTTGAGGCTTGCTTGCCTCTTTCTCCTTCTTCTTAGTCTACTTGGTCAATATCCTTAGCTATCTTTTTACTTTTCAAACTTTTTGTATTCTACTCTTTCCCATGATCTCTTTAAGAGACCATTTAACTATTTTTATGATTCTAACTTAATTTTTTTGTTTTAATTCCTCCAAAATTTTCTCTATTTGATGTAACCTAGCCAAGAATGATTTTATCTTAGTAATATTTCTCTTTTCAACTTCCTATTTATCCATCTTCTTATGGTAACTTTCATTCTTAAATCTCTTGATTTTTACATTCTAATTCTTCTTCTCCTCTTGACAAGTCTTTTATTTCTTACCTCTATCTTCTTTTCAACTCACCTAGGTGCATTATTAGTCTTCGCCTT
Organism: Torreya grandis; assembly: GCA_037957365.1. Lineage (NCBI taxonomy): Eukaryota > Viridiplantae > Streptophyta > Pinopsida > Cupressales > Taxaceae > Torreya > Torreya grandis. The sequence goes on along the minus strand of JARHVA010000203.1, from coordinate 3,572,106 downwards.
AGATTTAATATTTTCTGGTCTTCACTTAGGACTTTGTCTCTCCTTGTTCTCATTTGGGACTTTTCTTCCTATTTTAATCTCTTCTTTAGATTTCTTATTTGAACTTTTAATAGATCTCTTCTCTCTTCAATCCTTGATGACAGTAGGGATTTTGCCACACAATATTTTACTTTTCTTCCTCTCTACTCATTTTTGAAACTTCATTAACAACCTTCCACCATCTCAAACAATAACCTATAACACGTACTTAACATAAACTTCATGAAATATAAATTAGTATAAACATGCCAAGAGCTTACATACTCTGATACCAAAATGATGTAGAGGAAATTGATTTAACTAATTTAATTTCATATAAGTTCTTACTTTGAATATTCTTCTAGTTCTAATTTGCTCTTTGGTTCTAATTTGTATGGGTTCAATGGGTCATATGTGTTTCCTATGTGACATATTTGTTAGTCCTATGTTCTATCTATCAAAATCACATGTAGAATAAAACATACACATACCTCATAACTTTATTTATTTCATTACTTCTTTTTGGATCTTTGGTTTGGATACTTTCAACGAATTCTCTATCTTCTTCTTTACCATTTTTTGAAAAATCTTGACTTTGACTAGGCTCATAAGCCTCCTTTTTTCAAAGTCTTCTCTCTCTTTCTTCAATAATTATCACCTTTATATTCCCCTACGCACTTTTATATTTTTACACTATCACCATTCTTATGCATATACAAAATTCCATAACTTTATTCTTCTTTCTTGCTTTTCGCTTACTCCATTTCATTTGACTTCTTGGACCTATCTCCTTCATATAAGGTTATAATACCATCAATCCATATTAGGGTTCATGGGACCATAATTATAATGTATTCTAGATTATTCTCAACCATTAAATCTAGAAAATTAACCCACATGATTTAAATTTCAACTCAACAATGCCTTCCTTCTTTAAGCTCTATCTCTTACTAGCCCTATATTCTTACAAATTTATAATGTATAGAAGATAGAAAAAAATTTAACTCAAAATAAGCCAAATTTTAGAGGCCATTTTTCTTCTTATATTATTCCCAAAATTACATAACAAAAATCCTTGTGTACCTCCGATCTTACCTCTCTTTAATCTAATTAGGCTTATTTAGTAGCCATTTTTTCATGCATAATTTATAGTTATGAACAAACCTCTAATTATCCAAAAAAACAACACCATTTTTAGATACCCTTTTCCTCCATTCAACTACACACCAAATATAAATACTCCTCTCACAAGGTAAATCACTTATCTCAAGACCCTTTTCCACCAATTAGGTCTTATAGGCCTAATTCCATGCCACAGACTGAGATACCATACAAGCCATACCATACTAACTCAAAAACACCATAATATTATAAATAATGATATAATACATTATATTACTAAGTTTCATCCATTTTTATATGATAGAATAACTCAATACATAATATCCAAGCTACAAACCCTATAATAAGTCTAAATAGGCATGTACAAGGCTGAGACCCTACAAAATGAGGTAAAAAGAGTCTTAATAAATTTAGATAACTTATGTCACTTGGGTAATCTCTAAAAAAACTATATTTACCTTCTTTAACAACTATTTCAATTGGATCAAGCCCTAAAAGGTTCCAACAAATACTTATGCATGATTTTGAGTCCTTGTTTCTTTACTAGGTATACCATAAAATAGCCCATAATGGGACTGTGTATTATAGCTCAAATAAAATTTCACTTCTAAACAAAGGAAAAAAAAAAACTTTAAACTTTTTTCATACCAAGATATGTGGAGAGATCACAATTAATCTCTTAATGTATTTTGTATTTATTTATATAATTTCTTATTCAACCCTCTCACACAAATTTTTGCTCACATATAGTGTATCTACAAATATTGATAAATTATTATTTGTTTTGAAGTTTTTTCCACCTGTATTCAAAAAATTCATACCCTTTTTTAACTCATCTCTTATTCAAAGAACTCACATCAACTTAAAGATGCATTTCACTTCATTAACCAACCTATGCCAAAATAGGGTCTTTCTAAACTTGTCTATACTACACATTGTGTTCTCAACCTATGCATGGGTAACATAAAACCAATTTATAATAAAAATAGATAATAAAATAAAGGTAAATACATACAACCATCTCTTGAGATCCATAAATTAACTCTAAATATTCATTAATTTATTAATATTTTTACACAGATTACTGTCAATCCACATAATTATAGAATAGATGGAGTTTACAAGTTTTTCTCTTTTATTTTAATCTAGATATATCCTCTCAGAGTTATGATTTTTATCATTATACAACTCACACACTTACTCTTCCTACATGCAAACTATCATCTTATATTTCTAAACAAACAAGAAAATCCTTTCTAATCAACCACATAGGTGGTGGTTATAACATGTTTGTTTTATTTTTCTTTTTATTGAATTACATTGATTGTCCATGAATTATACATTTAGGACAATGCATACACATATCTACAACTATATATTCCATTTTATAATTATTTATTAACATATACATATCATATCAACCCCAAACTATCACTTTGTAACATAATTACAAGTTCAAATATTCAAATCACACTTTTGGGGGAAAAATACTAAAAGACCTCAAATTAAAATTTTATGCCTACATAAGACCTATAACCAATGTAACCACATTATATTAGACCTATAACAACCATACCAACACAAAATTTGATCTAACTAGTCCTACTAGGTGATGCTCCTACATCAACTCTCTTGGCTTAGTAGTTGCATATATCCAATATGAGATAAATTTAACATAAATAAAAATCAATCAATAAAATGTGAACACAATTATTTAAAAAAGGAACACATTCCATTATGCATTTATGGATTACATAGAATAACATAGAGTAGTATGTGAACAATTACATTATGCCTTACTTTGGATATGTAGACACCAAACCTTGGTATAAGTATTATTATTGAAATGTTGTTTTTGTGCCATTTTATGCATATGGACCATATGTTTGGATTAGGTAACTATTAGAACTTTCTCTCTCTCTCTCTCTCTCTCTCTCTCTATATATATATATATATATATATATATATTTGAATATTTGAATCTCCATTCTCTCTTTTTTCTTATGTTTTTTCTCTCTCTTCTATGTGTTTATATCTTGGGGATCCATTCTTCTATCTTCATTTCTTCATCCTATTTTTTATTTTATTTTTTATTCTATATAGAACATAACTATAGGTTAATTGAATATTTACATTATATAATTTACATGTTATTGATTATGTCCCTTTCAATTTTATAGGTCCCTTTCCATTTCCCTTCCTTTTCACTTGTGTGCTCCTACTTTATTATATCCCTTATTTATTCTTGCATCATCTTATGTGAAAATAGTTCCTTAATTTAAATTTTAAAACCTTAAATATAAAAATATTCTTAGAGGAATTTCAATTATAATAATCAATTAATAATCAAGGGAAATTTAGACTTAGACACATTAATTTTTTTTTCATAATGACTATTTGCAATGTTTTAACTGCATCTTATATCAAAATAAGGGTAGGAATATGTTAATATAGATTCACTTGATTTCTTAAGGAGAGAATGTGAATCCTTATTTATAATTTGGTTCTAGATTACACTAACATGCATAAAAACTACATTATATTTTATTCCATCCATGTGGGATATTTATCTACAATCATTGAAGGTTGCTTGAGCTAGCTAACCTTACATTTTTCTTTTCATCTTGCATATGTTTTGTGTAAATTTAGGTTAAAAATCTAAAGAGAAGGCAAATCAGACATTTCAACCACCAAATATATTACATAAAGGTATAAAGTAATTTATTATTAGTTTTCCAATTGGATAATGTAGTTATAGACAAAAAAACTTACAAGTATAGAATCAATCACGACAAGTATAAAATATAAAATTTTCCATTTATATATTATATACAATCAACACAATGTTGATTTTGTCCTAGAGATAATGGATAATAAAATTCATAAAGTATTATAATAGTCACCTTTAGATCCATGTTTTATATTCATGAGTAATTTTTTAGTTTGATTTTATCTTTTCTTTCATTGTTCTTACTAGCTTGATCATCTAGTTTTTTCATTTGTTTATATTTTGAGTCTTAGGGTATATTTGATATTATTCTGGATTATATTATTAGAGATATCCATTGTAGTTTAGTTTTATCTCAATATGCATATATTTACCTTATGTGTGCCAAATAATTCAAACATTTTATTGAACTCGATATTCTTATACCCAATCTATGGTTTATTTCCCTTCTTCCCCCTATGGTATTTTTTACAATTACTTTCAGTTTTATTGGGGGGTTAACTCCCTTATTTCATCCTTATGGTTCCTTTTTCTTGTTTAATTATATTTTGGGATGTTTATTATATTATTTTCATGGTTTACATTACCATAATGAATAATTGTAATATGAATTATACATCTTTTTTGAAGGAAAATGTTTGTGCTTTGAATGTTTCTAATTCTAATTTTACATATAGACAAAATCTTAATGATAATACTTTTGAAATATTTAAAATGCATCATTTTTAAAATTATTTAAATTGTGAATAAGGTAAATGAATCAGTTAATTCACATGCTTCCCATATGGGTAAGTAGTCCTTTATGCCTTGTGATTGTGATGTTTCATCTTCTATGTCTTGAATTTATATACCTTCTTCCTATAGACTTTAAGAACATTAATTGTTTTACCCTTCCATATCACATTTTTATAGTGTGCCCATGTTTAATATTAATGATAAAATTTTACCCTTGAATAAACCCCTCAGGATTTCTAGAATACCTTCCTATTAGATTATATCTATGATGGACTCAATTGAGGAATTATAAAATCATGTACATGATTTATATATAGACTCTATCACATCTAATTCTCAGGTTTAATCTAATATTGTAAATGGCTAGCCTAAGGTGCATAGTATCCTTGACTCACCTCTACCTCATGATTTTATAATGCCTATTTTTTAATAATTTTATGCGTATGGTGATCCTTATTTTCATCTTAAGCCTTTAGTGCTTCTCTTGGAAAATATGGTGATAATTATAGATTTTTTATTAAAATATTTCTTAGGATCTTAATGGTTCATGTTTTATATTGGTTTTACACTTTGAATACTGGTTCCATACATACCTTCTTTATATAAAAGAATAATTTATATCGTAATATATAAATAATGAAGGATCACATTCTATATTTGAAAATATACCATTTTTCCACCAAGGAAAATCTGAGCCTATTTGTAATTATATTTTGAGATTTAAATCTAGAATATCAACCAAAAAAATTGGAGAAATAATATATATTTAGTATAATCATTTTTTGTCACCTCAAATATAGGTTTCTCTATCATTAATATAAATATTTCATGTATCTTTGCTATGAGTCTATATCATTATAAAAGGAGATTTTGCAATATCAAATTATTAATCATATCATTCCTACTCCTACTTCTAGTTATCCAAATAAAATTAAAGTACCTCAAAAATAAAATACATTTACCATTGGTTAGAAAATGGGCGACAAGGTTATAAAAAATTATACACCTTCCCTTAGTGGATCATGGAAATTTATTGAACTAAAATATAGTCCAAGTGTGATATTGAAAATCATACTTGATTTGTGGAGATACTAAAATATGATTTATGTAGTACCTCAAGATTGAACACTTGGCAAATACCTATCATGACTATACCTTTTAGTTTTAGAACTGCCCATTACTAAAAGGATCATGTTCACTATCTCCTTGTGCCAAATTGATTATTTATTCATTTGAACATTATTATTATAATGAATAGGAATTATATACTATGTAAAAGTATCTAAATATTATTATTATGTTTCCTTACTAGTTTTGGACCTATACTTATTTTATAGCTTCCTATACACTTGTTTCCTAGATAGATACATTGATACAAGTGTCGACTTTTCCTACAAAGTGTCTAGTGCCTAGAAGCCATCCAATTGTTAAAATAAACCTATCCTAAATTTTAGTCTAAGTGATTTAGCATGAAATATTTCTAAAATGGATTGGTAATATATAAGATCATCCCTCATTCATTTCTCACCAAGTAATCACCTAGAAATCACATACAACTCACAAGGCTATATACCAATATTCACTCAATCAATAATTCAAGTGAGCCAACCTAACTTATTCATCCATATTTATATATTAGTCATAGGAGAAATATTTACATAGGTCTTAAGTATTCTAAGAGTAGATCATGAGGCATATTTACCAAATTACAAGCTAGGCTTATCACATATTGAATCTTTCTACACATGTAAGCCAATATGTAGGGGATAAATACATAAGTTTGATGAAATCTTTAGAGTATTATTTATATAAGAAGTTCCCATTAATAGATGGATCCTTGGGATAGCTCAACACCATGAGACCACTAAACCATTTTTCCCATAGTGACTCTAATGGTGATGCGTTAGGGTTTGATAATTTGACAAGGAGAGACATAACACGTAAAAAATATGAAGACATTATAATAAAGGTGAAAGAAAACCTAGAATGTTCTAGTTGGTCACATCTATATCTAGTAAACATTTCTTACATGACACCTACATCAAAGTCAGACACTTGTGTCAATGTATGTCTAGATCTAATGCAAGCATTTTAGTCCACAAAAAAAAACATTTATAGAATATGATGATTTTATAGGATCATCTTCTAGTCCAATTATACCATGTTTCAAACTAGACTTGCATGCACATAGTAAACTAACATTTTTTTCCAATTCATTGTAATATCTATTAATAGTTATACTTTACTATTTTTAGTAAACTCGGTTATATAAATATAGAATACTATTTGTTTGAGTTTTTATATTAATTTTCCTACTCATTAGGTTAGTTCACCATCTATGTGTAAAAGTTAATCTAATACCCCTTAACCATAGATAACCAAACATATCTAAATTTAGGGTTAAACATTTGGTGAACTTGACCTTTGGCCTCAAAAATATAGGCTAACCTAAGGATTCCTATTTTTTTTTAATTTCTAAATTCTAAACTATAAATATTTTAAAATTAGATATCCACTTACTTACATGGAATTATTAATGGAAGAACATATCATTTATTTACTCTTGTAAAATTTCATATTAGTTATTATTTTTTATACTTTGTACATGGCTAAATTAAACAAAACCATAAGAAAGGATAATAATGAAGGTAATTTTTACAACTCCTTTTGTAATACTATAGAGTCAATATCTAGATGCAAATGTGCATGCCTGTAGCCATTTTTCCCACCTTAATCTTATTTTAGTGATATCTACCATTCTTCACCTATTATTTTACCACATATTATATTGTTTTACCACATATTATATTGGATTCTACAGTCCATGTTGTCACTATTCAAAAAGGTAAGGGTGCCCAACCTATTCCAACACTTGATGTTATATAATATGTTCCTCTTAATCCTAAAATTGTTATTAAATAAAAATTAGATGATATTATTGACCAATTGAGTAACACACATGGTAAAATTTCAATACTCAAACTCTTAAAGAAATCTAATAGAATTATAATATTGTGTCCCACTAGGAAACTAGGAAAAAATTAAAAAACAATTCAAAAATAAATCCTAAAAAATATTTAATGATTTTTAAAAAATTCTAAAAAATATATATACACTAAATTTTTTATATATGCTATAATTTTTTTTTCGATTAATATAAATGAATCAAACTCAATATTTTGAGGAGATATTGGAAGTGTATGTGGCCTCTTTATGCCAAAAAGTGGGACATACTATTATGTTTTGATCGACTATCTACAAGGATATTTTATATAAAACATTATGTGACACCCAAGTACCAAGTGCTATTGAACCATTTTATTTTGCATATATAATGAAATATCTCAAAAATAATTCATATATTATTAGCTTTTATCCAAAATATTTACCATCAAAATATATTATTCACCAAGATTTTCCTTTGTTCATATAAGTGAGTATGCATAACAAGGGAATAAAAAGGGTGTTCCTTGATAATGGTTTGGGCCTAAACATTTATGGCATGAATTTCCTAACCACCATGGGTATTAACAAAAATATTATTTAAAAATTAGATATGAATATCAAAGTATTGATTATTCATGTATCCCTCTAGTTGGCCAAATTACCTTATATGTGTCATTGGGGCCAAAAATGGTTTCAACTACATTTCAAGTAATGTCTCAGTCATTACACTATAACTTGATTTTAGGTAGACCATGGATACATACCATGGAATTCAGCCCATATAAATTACATCAATGTGTAAAATTTATACATGATGGGACTTATTCAGAATACCTGATCATGATGAACCCTTCAATTTTTACAAAATGATACATTCTCACACAGTTTGAATACCTAAATAGGTACCACCTCAACAATGCATTACACTTGAAAATATACAAACCTTTGAAATGGGTGAGTCAATAATAATGAATCATTTACCTTAAAAACAAAAAATAATTAAAAATTGAGGTGAAAATAGATGCACATCAAGATCAAAAAAATTACCAAAAGAACTAATGATATTAAACCTGCAAGAAAGTAAAACATTCAATCTTGCTTTATGGATCAATAATGAGCAACAAGATGAGAAAATTTTAGATTACTATGTTATTGATTATGAAATTCATCATGACCTGAGTGATGAATAATTTTAAAAACTTATTTTAGATCCACTAGATCATCTTTCACATAACCTATTCACATCTACAGTGCATAATTTGTAAAAATTAAACTCATCAGGAGAGGATATAAAACCACATCCAAATAAAGGAAAGGTAAAAGTATCATATGAACATGTAAATTATTTTTATTCATTCCATCCCTCTTGGATAAAAACATTAAGCCAACCTTATAAGGGACCAATGCAAATACACCATGTGAATAATGTGGAGTCTTCTAAAAAATGTTTACAATAAACTACCTAGATATTAACAAAAAAGGATGTTCCTAATTTATTTCTTCTAATGTTACTTGAGAATCATGTGATATGTTTACCACATAATAGACATATATCAAGAAAAAAACTTTTTCCTAAATAAGCATCATTATATTATACTTATCATCGAATCATCAACCATAATACAAATCAGTATGCATCATTTTAAAACCATATTCATAAATATATAGGAGAGAGACACATACAAGTTGTGCCAAAAAAATTAATAAATACTTCTACTATTTTAATAAAAAATCAATATTTAAAGTGATAAAGGCATGACAATCTAACAGTCACATCAAACATTGATGGGGTCTCATACTTACCTATGTTATGCCATACTATCGAGGAATTACAAGATTTTTCTCTTTTCCCTAAATCTCTTGGATATCTTTACCTACCTATAGCTTGCATACTAAATTGATAAATAAAATAATATAAGTAATGGATACTAAAAAATATCACACATTTTACCTTGGATAATATTAGGCAATTCAGCTAAAGGAGACCATTGATACCATCAATATGTGTCTTACCTACAAATTTCAAAAGAAACTAATCTTCATACCACATAATGAACACAATGATAAACCTATAAAAATGATAAATGACATTACTTAACCATATGATACTAATTCAATAAAAATGATGTGGCATAAACACTAGTGGAAAAGTAGGATCCTAGAAAACCATCAAATAGTCTTTTATCTTTTGAGTGAGAGGAATCTTCTCCTTTCATTCCAAATAAGCTTCACAAATCCAAATAAAGAAACTGATCCAACCTAATGTTGGAAATATTAAATATACCAAAATATTCAAAAAATGCAATATTCCAAAAATATAAAAAACATTCAAATAATTAAAAAATACCAAAAAATTTCAATATGTTCTTAGTTGTAGTATTTATTATACACATGTTGTTTGCTTTAAGTTAGTAGATAACATATCATTACTTTCCTATATAGACATTTTTCATGTTTCATTTTAGTGTGATACAGACATACCTAAATACACGATATATACATATATAGATGTTGGGCCTTCCCTCCACTCATATCTTAATTACATTGGGGGCATATGCCTTTTTGATCATGAAATACTCAAGTTATATTATTTTATGATCACTTTCTATTATCATGTTTGAGATTATATATATTTACACATGCCTCTATCCATGCTTATACATTTCATAATGTATTTTATATGTTATGCACTTAACATTTCTCACAAACACATATGTTTAGGAACTATTATGATATGTTTATATTGGTTGCATATTTTCCTCTTTTGCTATTATCTTGCATTGTATTACTTATTTGAGAATTTGAATATGTTCTATTGATTTTGGCCCCTTTTCCTATATTTTCCTATTTAGACATTTCAATATGTTATTTTTATTTAATGTGGACATTTTAAAATGTATTCTATGCTTTGTGGACATTTGACTAAGTTATGTTCCTTAGATTGTGAGGTATTTAAACATGTCCCTTGTATGAGGTCTCCTTGTTGCATTACTTTTAAGTGCTCTTGTGTGTGTGCTTGATTAATTGTTGATCTTGTATTTTTACTTTTTATATGTTTCCATGATCTAAATCATGCATCTTAGGACTTGATGTGATCATATATTATGTGCCTCAATGATATATATACCTAGAAATATTACTCATATATGCTACATGATCCATATACAACTTATAAATTTATCTTACCCTTTTGAGGTAAGGTAACTACCAAATTTGACTTCTCCTCACCTAAAAAGGGGTTATATTAGTGGGGGCATGTCATACAAGCATGAATTCTAAATTTTCACAATTTCATATTTCAGTGGGGGCATTTCAAAAATTCATGACTTCCACACTTATTCATTATCCATCATATCCATATTATAGTGAGTTCATGTTATAGAAAAGTGTTTTCCACATTTACACAAATTCTCAAATTTATCTAAATTCAGTGGGGTTAGTCATATAGATATGTCCTCCATACTTGCACTAATTTCAAATTCATCATATTTCATAGTTATATGATTAATATACATATTTGTGGAAATATTCTATACATTGGTACTATTATTATACCTGCATTTCTTATTGAGACATAGATGAGGTGAGCAAATGGCACTTAAAACTACAAAATCAAATCAATATACAGATTTAAAATACTATTATGGAATATTATCATACTAGGATGGATTGTTATGGACTCTTATTGAGTTAATCTACTATAATAGTTGGTTCACATGTGGAAGGTTGAGTTGATTAAATCACTCAATCTTACCAAAATTATAGGTTATATTTTATTAAATCATATAACTTTACCAAACTTATAAGTTGTATTTGATTGAATTATCCACCCTCACCATATATATATATATTATGAATTGATTAAAGCACTCACACTCACTAAATTTTGGACATTTTTCTATTAAATGATTGGGATGAAACAAGATCAATGGTTGTGTTGCAACTCACTCTTACACTAAGATTAGTGGAATGTGTCCTTAAATTTGTGTGTGTGTGTGTGTGTGTGTGTGTGTGTGTGTGTGTGTGTGTGTGTGTGTGTGTGTGTGTGTGTGTGTGTGTGTGTGTGTGTGTGTGTGTGTGTGTGTGTGTGTGTGCACGCGTGTGTGTGCGTGCATGTGTGTGTGTGTTTGTGTGCATGTGTGTGTGCGTGCGTGTGTCTCATATATGCTACATGATCCATACACAACTTATAAATTTATCTTACCCTTTTGAGGTAAGGTAACTACCAAATTTGACTTCTCCTCACCTGAAAAGTGGTTATATTAGTGGGGGCATGTCATACAAGCATGAATTCTAAATTTTCACAATTTCATATTTTAGGGGGGGCATTTCAAAAAGTCATGACTTCCACACTTATTCATTATCCATCATATCCATATTATAGTGAGTTCATGTTATAGAAAAGTGTTTTCCACATTTACATAAATTCTCAAATTTATCTAAATTCAATGGGGTTAGTCATATAGATATGTCCTCCATACTTGCACTGATTTCAAATTCATCATATTTCATAGTTATATGATTAATATACATATTTGTCGAAATATTCTATACATT